>JAOXNR010055017.1:0-11661 GCA_028571225.1 Parsonsia alboflavescens | reverse complement strand
TAGAAATATTAAGCACATATTCACAAGCATGCTCTTTCACAATTAATTCCCTAACAAGCTTAAGATCTAGCATATCAATCATGAAGTATTTAGAGACATGCAAATTTCTTCCACACACTTCATTCTCATTTCTACATTCAAATTTCTACACACATGACTCCTTAATAGCTTCAAAATCCATAAAAGCTGTTAAAAGAATGATAGAAGTAGAAGACATGTTTTCTCTAATAAAGGAATCATTATGCTCAAGAAATTCACAAATAGCAACTTGCTCAAGAACATTACAAGCAATTCCATAATCATACTTATCCCTAGAAATCATGTTTTCATGCTTAAATTTCAACTTTTTATTACCTAGGGTAGATATAAGAGTGTACCACTTTAACATATCACTTATCATCTTCTTGTCCTTATCTGCCTTCAACTTGTTTAGGCCTTCAAAAACCTAAAATTTTGGCTCAAGAACACTAGAAAATGAGTGGTCAATGTTAGAAATGGGTATTCAAACCTCCTTGTTCATCATGAAGATCAAATCACTCTCTTTTTCTTTTTCATCCTTATGAGATTCTCCATTTTCTACACTCAATTCTTTTTCAATCACAATCTCATTTATGATCTGAAGTTTTCTCTCAAAATCCCTTGCAATCTCATGCTCTCCTTTTTCTATTCTCTCTTGTTCTCTTTCTCTCTCATTTTTCACAATGGGAACTTCTTTATTCACTTCATAGGGCTTTTGGACTTGCTCATTTCCAACAATTTCTTGAAGACATAAATCACCATGGATAGCTTCTACTTCTTGCTCATTGGAACTAGACACCCCTTCTTTCAACAAAGCACCTTGCGCTTGAGTTGGATAAGGAGTTCCAGGCTTGAACTGCCCTTAAGATAGTTCATAGGAGGATTTTTTTCTCTTCAAACGTATTTCAAATCGTTTGGCATGATATGCCATCTAGTCAAGACATGAATATTTGTATTTCTCAAGCATTTCACCAATCTCCCTATTCAAGCCTTGGAAGACTCTAATCATCTTCGCCTCTTCACTATCTTCTTCATTGACTTTTCTCATTGCTCTTTCAAGCTCCCCATGATATTCTTTTACACTCTTGGAGCCTTGAGTAAGAGTTCTTAATGCCTCATCTTCTTAGAGGTGGTTTGTCACAAACCTCTTTCTCAAGACTAATTTCAGTTTCGTCCTTGCCCTCCTCTTGGTGATTTCAGTTCGATCCAGGTAACTATGAGTGATTTCAATTCGGTACTCATCCTCCTGTTGTGGTTCCCTGCCATCTTCTTCTTCATCAAAAGCATCTTCAAACTGTTGTTGGAGAACTCTTCCTCTTGGCTGTACCTTTTGCACATTTCCTCCTCTTCCCCTGCCTTCTTGCTAAAACTGATTTTGGCCAGCTCTGCTAGGAACCGTTGGAGTGTCAAATAGGAGACTTGTACCAAGATCTTGTGTCATGCACCCATGTCCTTTCTTATTGATCTCAGCTCCAAAGATATCCTTTGTTAGACTTAATTTACAGAAGTCATGGCAGCATTGTCCTCTCCCACATTAGAAGCAATAGATGCACTTGAACATTCTTTTGACATAATGGTAGTTACAATTCAAAAACCAAAACAGAAAATTTGTATATCCTCACACCACTCGTGTATCACTCTTAGATTGGCTTTTCCTCACTCTAAAGTGCTCACCCCCTTAGCCTTTTTCCACTCATAGCTCTTCTTTATGTTCTTAATTCTACTCCAAGAGTAGACAATGACTTAGCAAGGTAATCAACTCAGGCATCAAAAACTCAAAACAAGTAATTCATATCTTCCAACTTGTAAGATTCAAAGAGATATGAGTTTCAAAGAAAATGGCCAATGAACACAATGCAAATGATCAAATACTCAGAATCCAATAAGAAATAGATGAAAGGTAATCAAGCATAAACCTTGAGGACAAAGAAGTTGTGATCCAAAATGTCTGTAATTTCAGTCGGTCAAGTATCCTAACTTCACAATTCAACTTGGCAAATTGACAATTCAATGTAGTATATCATATCTCAAGCTCTTCCCAACAAGTTAAACATCATACAATAGAATTCAACTTGACAATTTGCATTCCAATCTCATTCGAATTTTCTTGATTTTTTTGATAGATTTTTTTTTTCTTCAGATTTTCTGCTTTGGAGATCTTTGATCTCTCTTTTCTATTCTTTCTTTTTTGTACTTTTTTAGATTTTGTTGAGAAGGAGAAGGAGTAGATTCAACAAACAAATTGAATTGGCCTTGATTTTCTAATCTGGGACACAATTCCACAGAGGATCACATGAAGAAACTAGGATTAATGTAAGAAACAAACACAAATCACATAAGATCATATAGATTTCAAAGAAACAAAATGATCTTAACACTTAAAGAAGAAAGCAAAAAAAGGATAAGCAAACCTCTTGATGAATAAACGTAGGCTCTGATACCAGAAGTTGATGTGATCTCAAATTTGGAAGGAATTCATCATTCATCAAATCCGAAATTTCGACCAAACCAAATTATGATATCCCAAGACTTCATGCAAGAGATTCAAGCTAGAACCATTGACCATAATGTCTTCTAATATGATTTTATGGATTAACTCCCACCAACTCAACTCAACTCAACTCAACTCAAATACCCTAGCCAAGTATTTTGAAGCCTAAAGTTTAACAAACAACCCTAGAAGAGCCTTAGGTAGAACTCTCAATCAACTCACTCATGAATCCATAAGGAATTCATTCAATTTGCTGAAAAGTGTTTGTAGAGTTAATCGTTGAAATACAATACAAATGATGGACTATTTATAGGTTCTGCCCGAATTAGGATTAGGGATTTAATTTACCACCTTAACCTAGCTTAAAACCTAAAGAAAGCAACTGACAATAAGAGGAAGAGTCCAACTAAAGTCAATATTACAAAATTGTAAAAAATAGACTAAATCTGAAAATTCTGGATAGATTTTCGCCAATTCTGTCCAACCTGACTTCCAATGCTTCCCAAGGCTTGTTTCCTTGATTGCTCACTCATCCTTGTTGTCTTCTATCACCCACAAGTTGAGCTCTTTCCTTGGTTCATCCGCCATTGAAGATTGTTCCCCAAAAGTTGTTATAAAGTCTAGCAAAGTCTCAACACATTTGCTAGAAAGTTCCAGCCAAAACAGAGCAAAATTCAGCATCATACATTTCTAGAATTTGTTTTCTTAGCCTTCTAGCCATGTATTTTCAATTTCCAGTCTTGTTCATTCAATTTCAAGCTTGCAATACATTACAAAGTTCTCCAACTTGCCAATCATCTTCAAGCTTAACTTCTTCAATCTTGTCATGAACTTCAAGTTTTTTTTCATGGCCTAGCTTGAATACCGTCCTTGCTACTTTCATCTTCAAAGTTCCATGCTTATACTTGAAATATTGATCTATGTACAAGAACTCCCAATCATTGTTAGTATCATCTTCAATCTCCAACAAGGCTTTCTTCATTCTTGATCTTCCAACCTTGTATTTGAAATACAAGCTCTTGTACCTAAACTACTTTCTTTCATAAGCAGCTTCATATGAGATCTTTCATGAATTATCCCATGCCATGCATGCTTCTCGATCTCCATTATCCGATGATCCAAATTTAAAGAAATTTGGACCTTATTGCATGTTGTGCTAATATGTATAAATTTATTTATAAAGATTATAGTTTTATACACATTATCCCATAAAATGATAATCTTTTTGGGCATAAATCCCAACAAGAGAACGGCAGAACTTGACCTCCTTGAATAAGTCAAGAATAAAGCTATGGAAGCTGACAGAAGGTATAAAAAGCAAATTACAAATGTTTTCAACAAAAAGATGAAAGAGAAGCATCTCACAATTGTTGAAATGGTCCTCAAGAAGTCGAACGTTGGAAAGCAAGGACAATTGACAAAGTTACAAGAAAGTATGGAAGGACCTTATATAATCCTAGAAGTTCACAAACGAGGAAGCTATAAGATCGTTGATCTCAAAGGGAGACAACTCCTAAGGCCTTGGAACGTTTGTCATCTAAAGAAGTTCTATGCCTAAGACTTTCCAGACTACACAAGCTCGTTATTTACCTCGGGTGCTTATCTGAAAGGAGCTTGCTGAGTAGCAAGGTAACTTCAGCAACCTATTCATTTTTTGTCTTGACAAGTGCTTGTCGAGTTTTAGAGACCTAAATAAAAGCTAAGTTCGTAGAGCTTACTATGATCTATTCCTTTTTGTTTGCATAAGTTTCAAAACTGATCAAGTTTTACTATGCAAGTTTCTAAGTGCTGGAACAAAAACAGAGACATTTTGAGAAAATTGATTGATTCTCATATGAACGAAGTGATCAAAAGCAGACCTCCTGATATAGTTAGTACAAAAAAGAAGAAATATGGGCTCAAAAAATGAGCATTGTATTTGTTGCAACAACCAGCTAAATTTTGCCCCTAAGGGCATAGGCGAGCTGGTAAGACTGAGGTGACGTTTGGTTAACTCCAACGGCAGGCGGAGGTTTGAAACCCGTTGGGGGTAGAACATGGGCATTAAATTGCCACCCGTTACGTCCTCTCTATCTGTCCTCTGCCAGTTCATGCACATCAATAATTTACACCCCGCTGGCACGAGGGGCCTTGTCGTGACTAGTGGGAGGGGTTTCGCCCGTAAAAGGGACTTTCCCCTTAATCCAAAAAAAAAGTATAAGGTAAGAAGAAGAAGAAAGGCTCTACAGAAACCTTCAAAAGACCTAATCTATTGCAGATCAGTCTTCTTCCTCTAGAATCTCCAGCGTGCTTGGCAAGGCTTTATCTTCTGCAGCTCTCTTTTGATCTTTGATTCTCAATGGACTTGTGGGATAATCCGTGATAGACTCAATTGGAGGTCTATCCAGAGAAAGACGAAAAGCTTGGGAGAGGTCAAGTGCCTCATTGAAATCAATGGGCTGGGGATGAAAAGGATAGTACTTAAGTAGGTCTCCATAACTATGGATGATTTTACCTAGAGGAGCAAAGAACACCAAAGGGGAAACGTCATTGATCACCCTCTCAGCGATCTGAGCTTCTGCGGTCTGCTCCAAAGGTCCTCTCCCTCCCTCAGAAGGACCATCACTGGCCTATCCAACCTTGGCTAGGGTTTCGGCAATGGCAACCTCCTGCTAAGAGGTTGGACCTTGAACTTCTTGTTCCCATGGGAGAGGGATGACCGATTCCAAGTGGTATAGTTGGTTGTTAAAGTTAGCATCAATCTTAAGTGCATTATTGAGCTCCCAGAGTTTATCAATGACATCCACATAGAGCCCCATCATATGAGGATGTAGAATTGATTCCACGCAAGACTAGAAGGTGGGGATCTCCTCGAGCTTGGATAAGGAGAGCCTGCCATCCTTCTCATAGATGGTGTTGTAGTCCTCTAATTAAGCTTCAAGCTCACGAAGGAGGTTATTCTGTTGCTTGCCTAGTTCAAGTAACTCTTCTTGACAGCATCATCAAGGGCGACAACCATTACCTGATTTTCAACTTTGGCCTCAGCAATGTTTTTCTTGCATTCCTCCAAAAGGCTGTTTAGGACTACATAGGGGGCGTTAGCTCACTCAGCGAAGGCAGCGAGTTATTCCTTCTGCTTCTCCAAGCAAGCTTTATCATCTTGAAGATTGGAGATTAAGGCTAAAAGCTCCTGATCTTGCCTTTCTTTTTTTGCTTGTCTTCTCAGTCACTCTCCGAAGAAGATGTGATTCTGAAAAAAGAGAAAGAATGAAGAAAAGAGGTCAATACTCAGAAGAATTGGCACAAAAAAAAAGTATGAGTAAACATAAAAAAACCTTATAGTAGTATGAAGAGAGGCGGTGTATTTGTCCAGCTTAGCGTTTGTGAGTTGCTGACAAATCTCCAAGTCAAGTGGGGTGCACACTCCATAAAAAATGACTGGGAGTGTGTCCATTCGAACATTGAGTTAGAAAACTCCATTGGGAGGTCAGGAACCCACCACACGATTCCCTCAGCAAAGTGAGAAGGACGACCAACTCCAGGTGGTACAGTTTGTTGTCAAAGTCAGCATCGGTTTTAAGTGCACCGTTGAGCTCTAGGAGTTTATCAATGACGTCCACATAGATTGGAAAGCTGGGATCTCCTTGAGCTTGGATAAGGAGAGGCTGCCATCCTCGTTGCAGATGGTGTTGCAATTCTCTAATTGAGCTTCGAGCTCATTTAGGAGGTTATTCTGTTTCTTGCCCAGTTCAAGTAATTGGTTGCTCTTCTTGATAGCACCATCAAGGGTTCCATGACAATATTTTCTGCCTTGACCTCAACAACTTTTTGCTCGTAGTCCTCCAAAAGTTGTTCAAGACTACATAGGAGGCGTTAGCTCCCTCAACGGAGGCAACGAGCTCTTCCTTCTCTTTCTCCAAGCGAGCTTTATTATCCTAAAGATTGGAGAAGGCTAAAAGCTCCTGATCTTTCCTTTCTTTTTCTATTTGTCTTCTCAGTCGCTCTCCTAAGAAGATGTGATTTTGAAAAAAGAAAAAGAAAGAAAAAAAGAGGTCAATACTTCGAAGAATTGGCATAGAGAAGCTATGAGTAAACATGAAAAGAAATTACAACAATATGAAGAGAGGCAGTGTATTTTTCTGGCTTAGTGTCAGTGAGTTGCTGGCAAATCTCCGGGTCAATTGGGGGTGCACACTCCATAAAAAATGACTAGTAGTGTGGCCATTGGAACAAGTGTCAAAAGACTCCATTGAGAGGTTGGGAACCCGCCTTGCAGTCCCCTCAATAAAGTTCGAGGAAAGCTTCCCCAGCCTCTTTATGCTCTCGGCGACCTTTTCAGCATTGTAGCCACCAAAGTTCAATTCTTGTTTGGAGGTCATAGGTTCTTTGCCCTTCCCAGAAGAGGTCGAATGGATATCCTTCCCCTATTGGATAGATTGTGGGGAAGGAGAATCGGAGATGACAATCTTGGTAGGCCGTTCAGACACCCTCAAGGCTGTAGCTTCAACATTCCTCTTCATGGCATTCCGAGCCCAACTAACCATGGTCACCTTTTTGGTCCGGGACTAGCGAATAGGAATCCTAAAGAAGGACTCCCTTGTAGTTGGAGTGGTATCAACAGTGCCAGCAAAGTCACTAGGTCCACTAGAAGGAGCTCGAAAGGACATTGACTTACCTTGCTGCCCCTGCAAAAATCGAGGGGAGGGGTTCAACAACTAGGCAGTCCTCATTGCTGTCAAAACAAGGAAAAACAAACAAACAAACAAAAAAAGATGTTACCATATATTTTTGAACGAAGAACTAAAGGGAATTTACTAGAAGTTGAAAAATTAAGAAATTTCCTACCATTGGGAAGAATTTCCATAGTTTTTCTTAGAAGAGGGAGGCTGTGATCTACATGACTCAGTAATCCAGTAGAGCAAAGAAAAGCAGGCTAGACTGGTTGAGTCGACCTGCCTTTCTCGACATCAGAATTGGCAAGGTTGATGAGGAAAATCATATCCCTCTCTTGCTCGTTGGATAGAACCAGAAGGCCTTTAGAGGAAGTTTTATTAAAGTTCCAATCCGGGTATGGCTCAGCCCGAACCAGATTTGTTGGAAGTCTGGCGAAAAGGGAAGAGTCCTTCCAAGTTTCGCTTGAAGATTGGAAGGGCCCTAACAGCCCATGCCTATTGTTAAATTGAAGACAGCCCAAGCTAGTCTTGCCGGGGGCCGTGGAGATACCGACCTTAAAGAAACACCTGAAGAGGTCTAAGCAGACCAGAATTCTATATAGGTGGCAGGACACTATAAAGCCAATAACGGTCCAGACAGCATCAGGAATGAGCTGAGATATGGGAAAAATTCCAGAAATAGGCTATGTCGAAGAACAGTTGAGGTAGGTAACGCAAGGGAATGCCTCCCCTGAGATTGGTCAAGTGAAGGACTATGTGACCAACACATCTGCTATTAGGGTGCTCGAATTGCCCGAGCAACTGCAATGTCATCCTTGTTTAAACCCCTCTCCCTGCTAATTTGAAAAATCTCTGAGGGACCTAAGGCGGATTTGACAGAGAAGACTTCTAGCTCAGAAGGGTGATATATCTTACTCTTGATGCGAGGGGCCTTAACAGTAATGGGAGGCAAATAATATACGTAGTTGTCAGTGTTTGGAGAATGGAGAGAACTCAGAATCTCTTTTGTGCAAAGACAAGGGGTACTAGAGGAAGATGATTAAGTAGAATACGATTCTGAAGACATTTTTCGGTAAAGACAAGAAGAACAAAAATTTTCTAAAAAGTAAAGAAGGGAAGAAAAACTGACTCGTTTGATGTTGGAAAAGCTGTGAAGGTAGTAAGAAGTGTTCTAACTTTAGAAAACTAGCCATACAGAAGAGGAGAAGAAGTTCGAGAAGGTATATTAGCTTGAGTTTGTATTGTAGAGAGGAATTTTGTTTGCAAAGAAGAGTCCTAATGGTTAGGAAATTCAAGGGTAAAGGAAAGGGAATGGGTAAAGGCAAGAAACATGACAAGAAGCCTGTTGGAAAATCCAAGCCCAATTCTGCTGCATTAAAGCCAAAAGGAGGGGTGGTTAAGGAATTAAACTGTTTCCATTGCTAGGAGCCAAAAACTAGAAAAGAAATTGCAAGATTTACTCGAAAGGAATAAAGAAGAAGAAGGCTAATGAGTCTTCAACTCCTGGTATTTTTGTTAAAAAAGTCAATTTATCTACTTCTACATCATATTTATTAGATACTGGATATGGATCTCACATTTGTGTGAATATGCAGGATCTCAAAAGGAGTAGATTGTTGGTGAGAGAAGAAGTTGAGCTACATGTTGGAAATGGAGCAAGGGTTGCTACATTAGCCGTAGGAACTTATGTTTCGACTTGGTCCGCTGGACTTGTTTTAGAATTAGATAATTGCTATTTTGTGCTTTCTGTTACTAAAAACATTATTTCTATTTCTTGTTTGGACAAGATTGGTTTTTCATTCATAATAAAGGTCAATTGCTGCTCCATTTATTTAAATGAAATTTTCTATGGAAGTGCACAATTGTTTAATGACCTTTATATTCTAAATCTCGACACACCTCTTGATAATATAAATACTAAAAGGATTAAATCAAATGATATTAATCCAACATATCTCTGGCATTGTCACTTGGGCCATGTAAATGAGAATCGTCTTTCCAAACTCCATAAAAATGGATTTTTGGGCAACCTTTATTTTGAATCATATGAAAATTGCGAATCTTGTTTATTAGGCGAGATGACAAAAGCCCCTTTCATGGGATACAATGAAAGGGCAACTGAGTTATTGGGCCTTATACATTTAGATGTGTGTGGACCACTAAGCACACAAGCTAGAGGTAGGTTTAAATACTTCGTTACATTCACTGATGATTTCAGTAGATATGGCTATGTATATATTATGAAACACAAGTCGGAATCTTTTGAAAAGTTCAAAGAATTCAAGAACGAAGTACAAAACCAACAAGGTAAAAGTATTAAAATACTTCATTCAAATCAAGGTGGTGAATACTTAAGCCAAGAATTTCATGACTATCCAAAAGAGTGTTCAATAGTTCAACAACTCACTCCTCCAACCACCCCATTCCAGCCAAGTCGCAATGGAATGGCATGTCTAAAAGGAGAAATTGAACTTTATTACATATGGTTCAATCAATGATGAGTCATGCAAACCTTCCAATTTCTTTTTGGGGACATGCTTTAGAAACAGCTGCATTTATATTGAATCGCGTTCCATCTAAATTAATTCAAAAAACACCATATGAGTTATGGCCTGGGAAACTTCCTAGAATGTCTTTTATGGAAATTTGGGGCTGTGAAGTTTTTATTAAACGTCAAGATTCTGACAAACTAGAGCCCAAATCTAATGAGTGTCCCTTTGTAGGTTATCCTAAATTAACTAAAGGATATTACTTTTATTACCCCACTGAGCCAAAGGTGTTTCTAGCTCGTACAGGCATCTTTTTAGAAAAAGAGTTTGTCTACAAAAGAGCAAGTGGGAGAAAAGTACAACTTGAAGAAGTTCAAGAACTAAAAAGAGATACAACTGGTATAGAGATGGAAACTGAGCAGACAACACAACGTATAGCTGATCAAGGACTTGCTCAAGAGATATAAGCTTCGCGTAGGTCACTTAGGACACATCATTAGCCACAGAGATATGGGTTTTTGATATCTCAGAATAGTGATGTGTTGCTCATAGATCAAGATGAGCCTACTACCTACCAAGAAGTTGTGATGGGCCCAGACTCTGAGAAATGGCTTCAAGCCATGAGATCTGAAATGGAATCCTTGTATACAAACCAAGTTTGGACTTTGGTTGATCCACCTAAAGGGGTAAAACCCATCGGGTGCAAATAGGTCTTTAAGAAGAAAACCGACAAGGATGGCAAAGTTCATACTTACAAGGGGCAATTAGTCGCTAAAGGTTTGAAACAAGTTCATGGTATTAACTATAACGAAAAATTTTCACCTGTAGCAATTATCAAATCCATCAGGATTTTACTTGCTACAGCAGCATATCATGATTATGAAATCTAGCAAATGGACGTCAAGATTGCTTTTCTAAATTGAAAGCTTCTGGAGGATGTGTATATGACACAACTTGATGGTTTTGTCGATCCGAATAATGCTAGAAAGGTGTGCAAGCTACAATGATCCATTTATGGATTAAAGCAAGCATCTCATAGTTGGAATCTTCATTTTGATGATGCAGTCGAGGAATTTGGCTTCATTAAAAAATGAAGATGAACCTTGTGTCTACAAGAAATTCAGTGGGAGTATTGTAGTATTGCTGATATTGTATGTGGATGACATACTTAGTATTGGAAATGACATCCCCACCTTATAGTTTTTAAAAACTTGGCTACAGAGTTGTTTTTCCATGAAAGACTTAGGTGAAGCAAATTATATATTGGGTATACGGATCTATAGAGATAGATCCAAAAAGTTGATTGGCCTAAGTCAATGTACATACATAGACAAAATACTAAAGAGGATTAGCATACAAGAATCTAAGAAAGGATTCTTGCCTATAACACATGGCATAAATCTTTCAAAAGGACAGTGTCCTACAACAGAGGAAGAAACACGACACATGAATAAAATTCCATATGCACCTACCATTGGATCTATCATGTATGCCAAGTTATGTACATGTCCGGTGCATCATATGCTTTGAGCATGACAAGCAGATAGCAAGGTGCTCCAGGGGAATGCCATTGAACGACTGTTAAGAATATCTTTAGATATTTACAAAATACAAAGGATACATTCCTAATATTTGGAGGTGATGAAGAGCTCAATGTAATAGGTTACACTGATGCTACATTTCAAACCGATAAAGATGATTTTTGCTCGCAATTAGGTTTCGTGTTTTGCCTTAATGGTGGGGCTGTGTGCTTTAAAAGTTCAAAGCAAGCAACAGTGGCTAATTCTACGAAAGAAGCCGAGTATATTGGGAAGGGGAACCGGATCCCGAATCCACGAGGAAACGAATCCGGAGTCCTAGGATTCTAAAAAAGTTTTCTCACATTGAAGTTCGAGAACGATACCTGGAATGATGATTTGCAGAGATCTGTCCTACGGAATGGATCTGGACGTCTTGATCTACTTGCATAAGATCTTCTAATCTATTCCCTATCTGTCTGGGTGAACAGAAA
>JAOXNR010055016.1:0-11666 GCA_028571225.1 Parsonsia alboflavescens | reverse complement strand
TTACAAAAAAAAAAATGGTATGTTAAGGGCATTCTAAAAAAGAAAAAAAAATCTCTTTTATCTTCCCAACTATTATTAAATCAACTAAATATACTTAAAGTTTTCTTTTTTGGGGGGGAGAGGCTAAATATTAAAATTTTCATTTCATTAAATAATTAAAAATTAAATTTTCCTAATTATTATATGTATTACTAATTATATATAAATATATATATATATATATATATATATATAAGACAAACTGTGAACTGTAATTTTTTATAACACTAATGACATTTTGAAATTTAAATGAATTTATATAGGAGTACCGTGTCTCTATAAAATTTATTCAAAAAACTTTAACTTATAATTTTTATATAAGTGTAATGGACCTCTAAAGGACTCCAGATCTCCTTTTACACATTAATTATATCCAAATTATTTATTTTCTCTCTCTCTTTCACTAGATATATATTAAAATTAGGAAGAGCAGGTCCAATTAGACCTCTAAAGAGATAAAAAGAGAAAAATATTAAGGTGTACTTTTTATGTGTAAAAATTCAAGTTAAAAGATTTTCAAGAATCAATATATAAATAAATGATATACATTTCTAAAAATTAAATTATAAATATACGATTAATTAAATTACTTAAAAATAAAATAATCTAGACATAAATTAAAAATTGTTAAATTTTCATATATGAGCTTAAAAAATATAAGAATCCAAAATTAAATAATTAGTTAAATTTAACTTAAATCTAGCTTTTGGAAAATATATATAGTAAATATATTAAAATTATTTTTTAGAAGACCCTTTTTTTTTCTATTAATGTATATATAGAATTTCTTTGAATCTATTTAAATCAAGGAATCAAGTAATATATATTATTTTTTTGGATGGTGTAGAAAATGATGAAGAAGAAGGGCTATAAAATTTAGAGCCTAATAATTTATCTACAACCAAGTATACATTAAAGAATTGAAACAATTTGATTCTGTTAGCCTCCAATTAAAATCATTTAAAACTCTACATTATTCCTTATTTTTAAAGAATTATAAGGATATAAAATACTGGAACGGACACTACTAAAAAGGTATAAAATACTAGACTTAATATACAATATAATTTGAAAATATCTATAATTGACCGTAATGATATATATATATATATATGTATACATATACATATACATACATACATATTAACTAATACTCCCTTAATTATTATTTATAATTCACCAATCATCATTTTGTAAAATTAAAAAAATCTTTTTTCTATACTAGTTAATATATAAAAGAAGTGTCCATAGTAAAAAAAGACTGAAGTATCATTCTCTTAATATTTAAGACAAAGTTTAATTATGTCCAAATCAATTATTTTCTCTCTCTAGCTGCTAGATAAATATTAAGATATTTCAGAAAAAGAGATAATAAACAAAGAGAGTCTCAGAATATTTCAAAATATAAATATTTACAAAAATGATCATTATCTGAATGTGTTATTTCAAAAATATATTTTAAACATTTTTATTCTATAAAAAAATTATAATGACAATACTTTTAAATTAAATAATAAAAATAATTTTTTAATGTATAAATATATATAAATACGGTTTTGCTAAGGCGCGTTCCGGAATGGCGCTCCAACCATTACCGTAACGGAATTTTTGCTACAGTGCTCATGCAGCCAACCAACCGGAGCAAAAATTCCGTTACGGTAATGGTTGGAGCGTGCATTCAGGAGCGCTCCGGAGAGCACCTTAGCAAATCCGTGTATATATATAAATATATATATATATATATATATATATATATTTGTTGTGATTCTAAAGTTCGAGGTTTCCTAAGGAGGGAATCATAAAAATATATTTTTAATTATGTCTAAATCGATTATTTCTTTAATTATCATTATCTGAATGAGTTATTTGAAAAATATATTTTTTAATATTTTTTTGGTTGAGATTCTAAAGTTTGGAATTTCCTAATTATGAAATATTGCATGATAGAAACGATTTAATTTGATAAAAAAATTTTTATAATAACAATACTTTTTCATTAAATAATAAAAACATTTTTTTAATATAATATTTTTATATATTTATAAATATATTGTTGGGATTCTAATATTTGAGATTTCCTAATTCGTGAATATAGCATGATAGGAGAGGTATTGTATTTGATAAAAAAATATTATAATAACAATAATTTTTAATTAAATAATAATAAATATTTAATAAATTCAAAACATAGAATTTATATATAATATAATTTATAAATTAATTTAAAAAATCAATAATAAATCAAGGGTTAAAACTATACTTTATTTGTTCAATTTTTTCCTTTTGCAATATATCTTTTTCATAATTTGAAACACCTTTTGATTAATCTATTTTTAAAGACATTGATTAATACATTAATTTGAAACAAAATGGTGTAAAATCAAGGCATAAAAAAAATTATATAAAAAAAATTATATATTGTAATTAAAATCAATTTCTTTTTCTTTATATTAATTAACCAGTTTCGTAGAGGTGGTCAGTTGCTATTTTGAGATTGAACTATTGTCCCACATTGCTAGATTAAGAAACTCAAAGAAAGAAAAGCGTGTACAAAATTGACAGACCATAAGCCTAACGACTCATAATTTTCTTGGCCAAAACTTTTGGCTATGATCAAGTGTGGTATATGTTTCTTATCAGTTTAATATTTGATACCGTGATATTAACTCTATTATTTTTTGTGGGGAGAACCCATTGGGTAGCAACGTTATTGTATTTGATAAAAAAGATCATAATAATATTACTTTTTAACTAAAGAATAATAAATATTCAATAAATTAAATGCATAGAATATAATTTATAATTATACTTATAATGATCATGATTCAGGTGTTTAAATTCAAAAGGCTTAGTGATTCATATAAATATATATATATATTTATATATATATATATATATGTATATTTATATAATGTTATAGAATGCACAGTTAAGTCAATATCTGATTGTATTTTAAAAAAATAAAATCTTCAATAAAAAAATTATTTTCATAAATATACCTTATATATTTTACCCAAAAAGGATAAACTAAACCCTAGGGGTGATACATCAAATTTATTAATTTTTTTTAAAATAAAATTTTTTAGTAACCGTCAACTTTGATTGTTAAAGATTTAATAGTGTATTCTATAGCATTTTTGTGTATACATATATATTGAAATATCTGTGGTGTATTTTTTAATCCAAATGGCATCACTAGCCATTCGTAGTGTCCCTGAGGGGTAGAGAAAGCTGTATAAGGGATATTATCCTTGTGCATCTTTATCTGCCAGAATCCACTTTTACAATCGAATTTGGAAAATATCATTTTATTCTTTGTCCAATTTATTAGGCTTTCTTGAAAAAAATCAGCATTTCCAGATAAATTAAAAGATAAAAAACAAGTGCAAAGCTTTCTTGGAATGCTAAATTACCCTTCGATTTTATTCAAAACTAAATTATGCTTCTGATTTTATTCAAAACCTAACATGTCTTATGCCTAAAGGTAGAAAATGAATTTAGGTTGTGGTGGGTTATTCTGAAGGGACGGTAGGAAAGTTACTTGGTTTAAGGTTGGTGCTGAAACGCATGTTAAAAGTTCCACCGGATACCCGGAATAATTTTAGTCAAAGCGGAAGCAAAGGTATGGAAGCATAGTGGACCTTTTAATGAAGTTTGGACAGCACAACAAAGGAGGACAACAAGCTGTAAAAATTTCAGCCAAACTCTTAATTACTTATGTAATTAGTATGTACTTTGTATTGACTTTCTTTTCAGCCAAGATTAGTATAAATAGGGATGTTTAGGAAGCTGAAAGATGAAGAAGAAGAGGAGAGAGAAGAAGGAAAAAAAAAAAAGAAGAAGAAAAAAGGACGGAAAAAAACGAGAGAAAAAGGAGAGGAAGAAGAAAGAAAATTTCAGCCTTTTTATTAGCTAGTTTTGTTAAAATTTTCAGCTTTTGTGTGTTGTAAACCTATACTACTTTTGTAAGTTTTCAAGCATGAGTGAATAAAAGCATTTCCTTTTCATTCCCAATAGAAAGAGTGTTGTTATTTGTTCTCAAACTTTTGTCAGTTTATATACAAAAGTTTCCACATACTCCATACCCAAGTTTCCTAAAGAATACAGGATAATTTGGACGGTTGGAGGATGATAAATTAATTTTGTTATTTCTTAGCGCAAGCAAAATTTTTTTATTCAACTTCTTTAAGCAAAAAAGTAAATTAAAATACAATATAATTTGAAAAATATATAATAAACCAAATTTAAGAAGAACCATATTTACTAATATGAATTTAATTAATTAATTGATTTTTTCTAAAAAGTAATTAAAAGTATTCATTATTTTTAAATTTTTAATTTTAGAAAAGATATTAATTTGAATGGATAGTGTAACATATTAGATTATCTTTTTTATTTATATTTACATTTTTAATTTTATTACTTTAAACAATTATTATTAATGCCTTATTTCGTATTACGAGGATTTTTTTGTTCCAAAGTCAAAAGGATTTTTAATATTTAACTTTACAATATTTATTGTAAGTATATGTCTCTTATGGGACGTCCAGTGGATGGAGTGGCGAACAAGCAAACCACAGTTCTTGAGTTCGAATCCCACCAACACCCTCCTGAATAAGCAAAATGTCGAGGTGTGTGCAAACTAGCCCGGACACCACTAAAGAAAAAGAAAAAAAATACATTTAAGAAAAAAAGAAAAAAATAATATCTTTTAAAAGAAAGTAGATAACTATAGAGATATTTTGAAAATTTATTTTGGATAATATAAAAAATTATAAGAGTTTCGTTGATTATATATATACGAAAATGCTATTGAGTGTTATAGAGTAGACATTATGGAGTACTTCACTTAAATCTTTAACAGTCAACTATCTTTTTTTTTTTTAAAGATAAAATAAAATTTAATCAAGTACCTCTAGGGTTTCGTTTATAAAAAATTAATTTTTCAAATAATTTTTTATAAAAGATTTTTTTTTTTTTGACATTTGACTATTAACTTTGATAGTTAAAGATTTAACTGGAGTATTCTATAAAGTGTACTCCGTAACACTCTATATCATTATCATATATATATATATATATATAAATATTTTTATATATAAAAATATATAAATTTATATATATACACACACATATATAAAAGTTAAAAAATAATAATAAATTTTTAGTTGGAGAAAAAAATTTAATTTTTGATTGTGATCGGTAACAATGCATGTTGCTATAATTATTAAATATTATTGAAAGCATAGAATTTACATAAAGTCTAATTTATAAATTAGTTTTAAAATCAATAATAAATTAATAGTCAAAATTATACTTAATAACGGTCAAGAATTCATGATTCATGAGTTTAGATTAAAAAAGTAATTGTCTCTGTTTTTAAAAGTAATATGGATAAATAGAAAAATTGGAAAAATAATTTCTTATAATAATAAAACTAAATCATAAGAAATCATTGATTTTTTTTATTATAATTTGAATTTTAAAAATTATAATAATTTGGATTGGTGGTGAATCATAATTGATTTAATTTTTTGGTCACATTTTTTTTTTTTTTGGGTTATACACCAGGGATAACTCAAAGTGATAATAATATTCTTAGCGCACAAAAAAAAAATCAATACTTTTTAAATTTTCTTTAAAAAAAATTCCATTCAACTTATTTAAGATAACATATTATTAAATAACATGTTAAAATATAAAGACACAAAAAAGTAGATTTAACATAAAATATAATTAGAAGATATCTATAATAAACCATTATATGAAATTTTAAAAGAATTGTATTAGCTGTTATGAATATAATTAATTGATTTTTTCTAAAAAATAATTAAAAAATAATGATAATTATTTATTTTAATTTTAGAAAAGATGATAATTTGAAGGGGTAATGATGATACATAAATTGACCTTTTTTTAATTACATATTTTAATTTATTTTATACGTTATTCGCTATTATTATTGAATTCCCTGTATTGCTGTAATGGTATTGATTTACCTTTTTAAATTACATTTGTTTTAATAACATAATAAAAAATATATTATAGATAATTCAAAAATATTATTAATGACATGTTGAGTTTTATTTTTTTCTTTTTGCAGCTATTTTTTATTTTAATTTATTATATATATAAGGATAAATCAAAGATGGTTTTTCTAAAAGGACTTTTCATTTTTTTATCGAATATTATACAAAATAAAAGGATAATAATAGTTTTAATTAAATAAATATTCAATAAATTCAATTCATTATATTATGAATAAAATTAATTAAATATTAATCTTTTAATAAATATAAATCTTTGTATTCTTAACAAATTATTTATAAAATAAAATGATCATAATATTTTTAATACAATATTTATTTTATTTAATTTATTAGAATAAAAAATTTTCACCTTTTTTAAGTAAATAGTGATAACATATTAATAAATAAGGGAAAATAACGAAAAGTACATATCAACTATTTACGATTCATTTATAATACACATGAACTTTATTTTCATCTATATAAATAAATATATATATATATAGTGAATTTAAGTGCCTTTATTTCTACCCCAACACCAAACCTCGCGGTGGAATCAGACTACTCTGTCTCACGTGAGAGACATGTGCTTATTGTTTAAGAGAAAAATAATCCTTTTAAGTGCATTCAAACCAAAAAAATATCTAAAACCCACCAGTAAGAGTAAATGATTTGTACATAATTATGCTAAATTTAACATCCATTTTATGTCATTATCTTATGTAACTTAGCTTAATTATGTTATTTCATATATATTTTATTTTCCCATGCTCGATTTTTGTTTGTAAGAGTATCTGGTTGAAAAATGCTCGAGAAATTATCAAGTTAACCTATGGCATTGACCAAGGAAGTTGATCGACGGCGTTGAGCACAGTAAAGATTTTCAATTTTGTTAGGATTTGATTATATTTCCTAAACTACTTTTTGTATTAGATTTCTATTTTATTATTAGAATCCTTTTAGGTTATTACTTATTTATAGGAGTCTCTACTCCTATAAATAGGTTCATTTTCATAATCTTAGATACACAATTCAAGATTGATTTCTTAAGAATTTCCAAAGACAATGGGTAGATTTTCTCTTTCTCTTTTCTTATGTATTTTTTGGTTTTATTAATCATGTCTTGTGAGTAGTCTTTTTTTATTAAGAAGAACATAAAGTAGGTTATTTTGGTATGAGGTTATGAGATTTGGTTTGTTTTTCTATTAAAGAATTGATCTTTATTATTAAGTATTTGTGCAATTCTTGTTTTCATGTTATTAATTTTGTTTATTGATTTAGCCTGATCACCTAGATTCATTTGCATGACTATACTGATAGACTTTAAATATTATCGTTAAGATTGATGAAATCCTTAGGTAGCAACTATTGTTTAAATTTGGTTTGGCTAACAACTTTATTTGACAATAGAGAATTGTATGAATCAAATTGCACAAATTAGAACTACTTTGTTTATGTAATTTTATGTTGGTGATGCCTTCATGCTTATGCAATTTAATTGACTAAATTTATAATTTGCTACGATGTAGGTTTAATTGATTAAATTATATGTTTTATTTCTCGTTAAGAGAAGTAGATCTATTTAAATTATAGACATTTGAGCATTAAGAAAAATTTTAAAACCAACTAAATTGTGTTATTTGATCAATGATTGGCCCCATAGCAATTAACCCATAGATTATTTCTTGTTAACAGCTTTCTGATCTATTTTCTCCCTTTTAAATTAGCTTTTAAATTCTTTATTTGATTTTATTGTATAAACTCTTTCAAAAACTTTCCCCCTTTTTGTTACGTATTAATTAGTTTTTATTAAATTGAGATTCAATTACTCGTGGGTTCGACCCTACTTGCCCTAACTGCATTAGTTTTGGTAGATTGGTTTAATTTGTTTGTATTACGACTCATGATTAGTAAAGATTATGGAATTTGGTGAAACTTCCATTTGTGAAATATAATGGGTTGATTTTGTTTCATACAAGTGGGTTTTTTTTTTTTTTTGGGATTAGGTTAACCTTTCATCCCAAAGAAAAAACCGAATACCCATCTTGTTGATTGACCTCATACTATGTCCGACCGAAGCCACGACCAAAACAACCAAATTCAAGAGTCTTCATCTATACCATCTTGGGAGGCTGCCAATATAATTATTCGATAAGAATTAAGTGTAATGAAGACCATTTCCAAGAACAAATGCAGGAGGTTATCAGCCTCCTTAAGTCCCAAACCAATGCGAAACAACATCATCCTATACTGAACCCTAATCGAGCCTCTTCCTCCCCACAACCGCCTTTTCGAAACTATACACACTTGCCACCCTATAATCAGAATACTGTGTACTGAAACACACCACAGCCTTTTTATTGGGCTATTTCTGAAGAGAAGATAGAAGTTTCTTATTTGCAGTAGGTTGTTCACTCTGTTGCTGGTATAGTTCCTGAAAATGCTACCACCAAGAGTGTCACTAGTTGGAATCTGGCATCATAGCTTGGTGAAGCTATGGGGAATGTATCAAACTGGCAAACTGGAATCAAGTTCAACAAGTGAGTGACTCCAGTGGAAGTACATTGGACTGCAACCAGTTATCACCAACGAATAATGGATACCCTAGTTGGTATTATGATACAATTGCCCAAGAGTGGCATGCATTATACTTATGATTCATCCTTACAATCAACTATTCAAGCTTAGGAACAGCAGAAGCAGAATGGGTTTGCTTCAACAAATGCTTCATCACAAAGCTTTATTCCAAGTGGGAACTTTGGTTAGTAATATACTCAGCTAGGAGCAGTGGCACAAAAAGACCACACGCTTGCCGCTACTGATTATTTTAGCAATCAGAATTCTATTAATTCATCCTAGCATTTTCATGGAGGCAATCAATTTTCTTACTCTCTCGTCTTGGGAAGGTCATTTGCTGGCCGTCCTCCACATGCATTGGTTACTTTTGGTTTTGGAGGAAAACTCATTGTGGCAAAAGAAAATAATTCAATGGGATGCGAGTTCCTATTACCGAAAGTCGTGTTCACAGGGTACGTTGTTTCTCAAAACGACATCAGGGTTGACGAGAGCAAGGTTGAAGCCATTCGGAGTTGGCCTACTCCAAAATCAGTCTCGGACTTCTGTAGCTTCCATGGTCTAGCTTCCTTCTACCAGAGGTTCATTGTTGGTTTTAGCACTATCATGGCACCCATCACTGAGTGCATGAAGGCGGGTAGTTTTTTGTGGACTGAATCAGCCAAAAGGGTCTTTGATGTGATCAAGCAATAGCTTCGCAGTACACCTATTCTAGCCCCACCCGACTTCAACAAGGTGTTTGCGGTTGAATGTGACACTAGTGGAGTTGGGATTGACACCGTGTTGTTGCAGGACAAACGACCCACAACCTATTTCAGCTAGAAGCTAACTGATGCATGGAAGAATTAATCCACCTATGACAAGGAATTTTATGCCATTGTGAGGGCTTTAGTGCATTATAGCCACTACTTGAGGCCACAACAGTCTGCGCTTCATTTGGATCACATGGATTTGAAGTTCCTCAATGTGGAGCACAAGTTGAACCTGCGACATGCTAAGTGGGTTGAGTTCGTGCAATCCTTCACCTTTGCGTCAAAGTACAAACCGGGGAAAATCCAATGTGGTGGTGGATGAATTATCTAGAAGGTACCTGATTCTATCTATTCTAGATACTCGGGTTTTTGGTTTCGAATTAATGAAGGATTCTTATGCTATTGGAGATGAGATGTCTAGTATCATTGCTAATTGTAAGATAGGATGACACAGAGCAAGTAGACGAGCATGATCAAGATTATTTAATAATTTTATTTCATTAATTAGATAGAATTTTATTTAGAAACTTGTTTTATTTCTTTATTGTTTTCTTCTTGATCTTTATTTCCTAGTCTGATTAGGAATACAGAACTTAGCTTTAGTAGTTTACTTGTTTCTATTTCCTAGTCTGATTAGGAACATAAAACTTCTACTATTATAAATAATGATGAATGCCCAAGAGCTAAAAAATTCAACCTACTATCAATAATATTTTCAAAGTTTATCTCTCTTTCCTTGTGATCTCAAGGTTTTGTTCTTTCTTTCTTCATCCTTTAATTACTTTAGATTGAAGTTTGATTAGAGGAGAAGAACTCAATTTTCGTGGTCTAGACCTCTTGCAAGTTCAAAAGTTAGATTATCAAGAAGCCTCAAACTTTTACTGATTATCCAAAGTTTGAGTTTTCGAAAGTTTTTTGAAATTGTTGTCGTCGCACTGTTCATCAGCACTATTCATCGAGGGTACTGTTCCGGCGTACCACAATGTTCACTGTTCAACATACTATTCATCTGAATTAAAAGTTACGATTTTTCTTGAGTTCGTATTATTAGGTTTCTTCAAGAATTCCTTAATCTTCAATCCGGCCACATCCCATCTGCGTCACAGGAGCTAGTGGAGATTTTGTGTTGCGTGATGGTTTCCTCTTTAAAGGGAATCAGCTCAGTTTCCCTGGAGGTTGATTCCACGAGTTGCTCATGAGGGAGGTACATAGTAATAGACTTGCTAGTCATTTTTGCATCGACAAAACCATGGAGATGTTGAAAGCGCACTTCTATTGGCCAAGGATGCAATCGGATGTGCAGGCCTTGATCTCTCATTGCGGCATTTGTCAACGTGCAGAAAGCCATTTTCGTCCTGGAGTGTATACTCCTCTGCCCGTGCCATTACAACCTTGGGAAGATGTGAGTATGGATTTTATTGTTGCATTGCCTAGAATAGCAAGGTTATTTGATTCTATAATGGTAGTTGTTGATCAGTTTTCTAAGATGTCTGATTTTACTCCATGCCATAAAATCAATAATGCTAGTCATGTTACTGATTTGTTTTTCCGAGACGTTGTGTGCATTCATGACTTGCCCAAAGGAGAATGATATGGGAGTATCTGATCCACCTTCAGCATATACACGATCCAAATCCAATGCATTGGAAGACAGCACCGAGAAGCCCAACATGGGGCTGTTTAATGATCAAGATATAATTAGGCCCAATTTAATTTGCTTCATGGGTTGGTCCAAGTTTAATTGTTCAATGTTAACTAGTCATTATAAATAGAACTTTACGGTTTATTTGAGGTTAGGCGAGAATTGAGAGTTTTTTTTATTCTTCTAGTTTTTACAGTCGGCCTATAGTGTCTACAGGCTGCAATTGGTAGTTCTTCATTCGGTATTGTTTATCGACTTACTATTTTTATTGTTTTCATCATTACTATTCATCATATTTTATTGTTCTGTTGTACTGTTCATCGTATTTGACTGTTCATTAGATTTGAAAGTTTGTTTAAGTTCCTTTTCTTACAATTCCATAACCTTTTTTATTGCCCTTACTGTCTTTTATTTATTCCAGTTTTCTATTCTACTGTTTTGTCTTTGCCGATTTTCATAAAAAAGAACCAAACTTCTCCCTAGTCATCATTAACCCTAATTAAACTCACTCCTTCAGATAATAACGCATTAATAAGCACATGTCTCTCGCATGAAATAAAGTGGCCTGATTCCGCCATGAGGTGTGGTGATGATGTGATTCACTTGAATTATGACTGGAATTTCAACATC
>JAOXNR010055015.1:0-11666 GCA_028571225.1 Parsonsia alboflavescens | reverse complement strand
ATTTAGGATGGATATGGTTGAAGGTCTCTTGAACGAAAAGCTGGACGCTTGTGCACATGACTTATGATGCGCACGCTTCTCGGAGTAACTTCACAAACTCCATCACATGTTTCGATAATTTTGACTTTTGGTTGGATAGAACAAAGAAAAGAATCTTTCCTTTAATGGAAATAAACTCGTTGGGTGGTGCCAACCATTTCATTATTTCCATTTTTGTTATTTTTATTTTTTTAATATAATAATAATAAGAAAACAAAATGACTATAATATTTTATTATTCTCCTTTTTCTTCCTTTTATGACTAAAATATATGCGGTCGCCATCATTTCCAACAAAACACAACCTTACCCCTTTCAAACACCAAAACGCCAATCATCCAACATTTTAAAAAGAAAGAAAAAAAATTAGATTATAGATTTCAAATATTTTTAAATAAAGTTTAAGTAAATTTTTTATTTTATTTCAAATATAATGAGAATTATTAACTCTAATTTTGTATTTCAGTTTGGATTACAAAATTCGCAAAAACATTTAATTTTTCCATATGGTTGAGTAAGGTAAAAAATAAAATAATAAAAAACTGGAATTCTAAAGCTTTTTTATTATGTTGTTTCTAAATTCATATCATATTAAATCGATGTAAACTTAGTGCATGATTGAAATTTTTTATAAAGTTAAAGGAAAAAACACCAAAAAAAAATATAGAGTATTTCTAGTGCCTTTATTAAAGAATAGATTAACAAGATGTGCTCTGAAGAAGTCTTATACTTTTTATAAAAAAAAATAAAGGGTTTCTGGAAATTTTTTATTAAAAAAAAAAAAATTGAGTGCGACACCTACCCAACTGGTGCATTGCATTTGGCAGACGAAGCCAGCCATGCATTGTCACACCTAGAACTAAAAATATACAGAAATTGCAGCACTTTTTTGCTTTTCCTAATTTCTTTTCATGTTTCCCATGGCATTATTACATAAATAATGCTATCTTTTTTTGGGAATTAATATCACTATTTCTATTTTGACTTATTCATATATGAATGCCTTATTTTTTGAATTAGTTAAAACTTTGTAAAGGAAATAAATATTGTCACGTTTAACATAAACTAACTCAAATTCTTCAATTCCGCATGAAAGGGTAATAATTAGAGATATAAATGGATTAGGGTTAAATCCAAACCCGAGGTCAATCCATCCCTAAAGGGTGTTGAGGATTGGGTTAGAATTTACAAAATTATAACCTGACAGGATTAAGATTGGATTATGAATTGTATCGTTTTTCACCCTATCCTTCGAATCCAATCCATATAAACAATTTCTTTATATATTATAAATTTTGTATAAACATGCTATCTCCATCTAAAATTGAATATTCCATTTCTCATTTTAGGATGTCTGGAATTGAGTGTCTCATTTCTAAAATAAGAAATTTTTTTAATGTAAAGTTTCATTAACTCTCTTCTCAATTTAAGGATTTACAACTATTAATTTAAATGTTACATTACTATTATAAGGATAATAAAGATCAAGTAGTGAATTATATAAAAGGCAAACTCACTTCTTAATTTTTATTAAAGTCAAATTGGAACATTCAATTCCAGATGAAAAGAGTATTACTTATATGATACACTACAATACATAATATAATGCCAATTTATATTGATATATGTTTTTCATTCTTTCTTTCTCCAATTTAATAATCTCTATTTTCTCCCTTTTATAAAAATTTATTTTCAAAAATCAATTTTATTTCTTTGATCCTCCAAATAATAATGATCAATCAAAGTTTCTTCTTTTTTTGAATGCTACGAGTTGTATTTTTTCAATGTTAAATTTATTTTAGGTACATATAATTTTATTAAAAGTAAGCCAAAATTAATAGTTTTTTATTTTAAAAATATTTTTTTAAGATCATGGAGGGTTAACCCAATTAATCCATCAATCCAAAGGGTTGTCAGGATTAGAGTTAAAAAAATTTTTTCAAGGGTTTTGTTTACGAATTTAGTCAATATCATCCCAAATTCAACTCTATTGACATCCCTAGTAATGAAAAGAATAAAAATTAGTAATAGTAGCTCGAGGCCATCCTTCCAAGAAATGAAAGATTTAGATATTTTGCCGGTATAAACCTGCATGGAGGAACTCTTGTTAATTAATAAGGACGGCATAATACAAAATCCAGAAAAGGTTTTGAATCTATGCTTGGACATGATTTTATAGTTTCAAGCTTATATTGAAAATATAAAAGGAAAAATTAAATCCTTTAACACTGCTTTTATCTTTGTCCTTGATTAAAATACATATTTTAAAAAAAATTGGATGTCCTTTTTTAAAATGATTTTTAAAAGTAAGATATTATAATATTGAATATTAAAATGGTAATTGTATTGAATTTTTATTAATTTATAAAAGGATAAAACTTAACAGAAGCATATGAACTTTTCCATTTTTTGGTTTAAACACTCAAACTAAATTTTGGTAATTTCAAGAACTTAAACTTTCACAAAATATCGAAAGAAGCACTTCCGTCCAACTTAAAGGTTAACGGTTGACGGAAACCTATCAAATCCACTCAATCTAACCTTTTTCGAGGATAAATTTGAAAGAAAAGAATTCCTCAAAACTTCATCTTAGATCATCCAATACTTGAGTCTTACTCAAAATAATTAAGACAAAGGAGTCGAACATGTGACGCTATTAAGTTAAAATGATTATATCAAATTACCAATTAATTAATACATACTCATCCATCATAAAATATTTTTCCCAAAATTCAAACCATTATGCATCTTTTTCATTTTTTCTCACTAGGATGAGATGTTGTTAAGGTTCAATTTGATGGATCAACCTTGCAAAGTGAAAAGAATTATTTTTTAAAAAAAAGGTTAGTTTGTCACCATGATAAGTAATTATAACAATCAAGATATTCCATCTCACATCGAGATTATGTATTATTAATGATATATATTGATAAATATTTATTAACTAATGACTATTATCAATTTAAGACATGCATTTTTAACCTGAGGCATAAGAGGAACGTGGGTCCTTAATCCTGCCAAACCCGAGGTATCTTGGATAAAATGCCTTTGGCATCGAGGATCTTAGGCTGTACAATTGACCACACCAATAAATTGGGAGAGAAAATTTTATCTTAAACTTCGTTTTTATAATAACCCTATTTGTTACTTTTGTGTCTTTCGAGAGTTGAGATAGTATAGTATAGCACATAAAAATCCTATCTGGGGATGTCTGTGTGTGTTTTTGAGGTGAGCCAGAGAGGCACAAAGGCATCTGGCATCTTCTCCATGTTATTTGGAGCTCTTAAACCCACATGACACTACTCAGTGTGCGTGCATCCTAATTTCCATGTTACCAGAAAGGAGGGGCAAAGCTGACTACGGAGCTTTTTCTCTCCCTTTTTTTTTTTTTTTTGGCCTCTTCCTATAAATGAATTAAATATATTTGAATCGTTCATTTAGAACTCTCTTGTAATGATTTTATCAATATTAAGGAAAATTTTTTTTATTCAAAATATTCTTATAAAAAAAAGCTCAAATAACTTATAAATAAAAACGGATGTAGTTCTCATTCAAAAGATCAATGGAAAAACCTCAGACTAAATTGGAGTTTGAAACTGATTATCAGCTGAACCAAGCAAGTTGCTGCGATATCCACCGTTTATCTGGTTTCGTAAATCTTCTTCATCATCATCATGCACAATGCGAAACGTGTTCAGAATTCCAACATAAGAAAACGAAAGAGGTTTGTCCATGTCAAAGTAACATGATGAAAATGTTGAATAATTAAATTATATTAAATTTTTAAAATTATATATTAATTAATTAAAGGAAGTGAGACTTAGTTCACCAAAACCTCCAAACTGATATAATTGGATGATTAAATTAGCCAATAACTTTATTATTATCATCAGTCAGAAATGTAAAAGAAAGAAAGGAGAGGACACCTGCTTTCGCCGGGAGAAGCATGGAGAGACTTGGAAATCGACCTCTGATTATAAATGGACACGTCTTCCCAGTCGGTACAGAGGTGGGTTCGTGAACCGAGGCCGCCCACAAAGGTTGTGGCCCCTTGGCAGTCAACCGGAGAACATGTTATACATGTGACCTAAAAGAATCTTCCAATTCCCGTGCTCCCTTTGATTCTTTTCCTCAAGGGAGCTTTTACAATTCTTGCCAACTCCAAAACTATATCTGTAACAACCGAACTCACGTATCAGTTGACCAAGACTAAAGTACTGATAGGATAATAATCCCCCTACGAGCAGGTTTTAAAAGAGTTCGAATTTGCATTAGTCGAATCTGAAATTTGATTATGAATTCGATTGGATGTTATTATATATTTTAATTTTGATAAATTACAATTCTTAATATAACAATTGAGATATATGTAAATCGGATAAATATAAGAGTTTACACAAGGTGTGCACTCAAAGAGTATCACCAATTTCGAGAACAATTAAAACCTAATGGTTTCTTTTAACTCTATGCCGTTTCAAATAATATTTGATTTATTATTTTATTTTTTTCACTATGATTAAAAAATAATCATATACTACTTTTATTAGCGATATTAACAATAAAAGAATTTGAAGTTAAAATTTGAGAATTTGTAACTCGTAATATCTTGTTGAATTTATTTATAAAAAATTTACAAGTTATCAAAAAGTTTTAGCACGTGAATTAATCACTCAAGTGTGTAATTCAACTCATTTATAATACTTTAAAATTTTAAACGGTAATGAAAATTTATCATTTATGACATCAATTTTACGAGAAAGGAAGGTAAGAAACCATCAAAATAAGTTTTTGTAGCCTTCTTCAACTTTTTCTTTAAAAACAGAAGAAGGAAATGGACAATATGAATAAGAGTATGGAAGGACCTTGGTGTAGTATTGATTGATAACACTCATAATAGTGGTGGGCCGGGTTGGAATTTTGTGGGTTTGATTCCACAACAATGTGTAAGGAGAAAAATGATACTCTATCTTTCGATTTCTTTTCTTTTAACTAACTAATTTTATTTTAAAATAAAAATCATTTCACATTTTTTAAGGAACAATTTTATTTCTCAACAAGCACTTAATAAAAAAAAAAAATTTCAATCATACTCTCCTAATCACATTAAATGTTATAATTGAATTCATATAAACATTATTTATTATAAGAGGTATTTAGTCCAAGAAAAATATTAATTACTTAAACAATTATTTTCTTTTAAAAAAAGAAACGGAGGAGGGAGTAACAAACAGTACATTAGTATAGTGTTGCGGTACCATATGTTCATAAGAGAGCAAATGGAGCCAATAATTTGTACATAATGTAGAATGACAGAAATGAAGGTCAAGATTGCGATTGAATCCTTCAAATATATGTATTGAAATGACATTGGAAAAAATAAAACAAATAACATTGAAATGACATAAATGGCTCATCAAATTATTCAAATTCTTATGTAATTCAGAGCCCATGTACTTCGGTGTGAATTCATTTGGAAAGAAAAACCCACTTTTGTCCTTGCATTGATTAAAGTATTTGTCCTATTAGACCATAAAAATAAATAAATAAAGGAGAAAAGGATTCAAAATTATATTTATCATTTCAGAAATTTATAAAGGAGGTTCTTATCCTTTGCTTCCTAATTTCGCCCTTAATCTTTAATGAATCTTCTAGACAATTATTAATTAGTTCTTTCATTTATTAAGATAATTTAGGTCTTTTTCCTTTAAGCATATTACTAAATCACGATATCTAATGGCTTGGTTGATACTCCCTCCATCAAATTTTATAAGTTATTTTGTCAAAATTAATGTAATTTTTTCTCTAAAATATTTTGATTTATGATTCTAATCAAACTAACAATAATAATTAGGGAAAAGAGAGAAAGATGAGGGTAATATAGTAAAAAATTAATAAAACATCTAATAAACTAACAATAATGACTTATTTAAGAAAATGAGTTCAAACAACTTATAAAATAGTGACGGAAATAGTACATGTGAACAATTGTTTGAGATGAATGAAGTATCATAAATCTTGAAATACTTTTAAAAAAAAATTTCCTTTACAATTATCACAAGACATGAATTGATTTATTTATACGTAATAATAATAATAATCCACTTTTATAACATAATCCTATTTTGAAATTAAAATTTTACTCAACCTCTACAATATACATCATGTAAAGAACTCATGACTTAACACTCCAAGTCTAATATGAAGTTGCAAGTAGATATTTAGTTTTGGATTTTAAGATGTATTACTTATTCATATTTAATTCTTTACATTAAAAAACAGAATATTTCTATTTTCATTTTGAATCTTATTAAGTTAAGGGATCCATCAATATTATTATTTTAAAAATAAATTAAATTGAAATTCAAATCATTTTCTTAAAATTTATTTAGATCAAAACAGATCATTTCTCGTAAAAGAACAAAAAAGAAAGAAAATGTAAATGATCGAGATTGAAAAAGCTTCGCTGGATAGAATAAGACCTATTCATGGAAAGAGAGGCAGTTGCACTTGGGGAAGGTGGGAACCGGGTAAACCAGTGTAAGGTTAAAAACCTCTGACTAACAACAAGTTTAATTAGCCAGTATTAGCAAGTAACGGGCCAAATTTTTGGGGGCCCACCGCAGCCCAAATCAGAAAGAAAGGAGAAGAATTGGGTTCCATTATTATTATTTCCTTTAAAGAAACCTACCCATGTGAAGCCAACCACGCACTAAACTACACAACAGAAACGCGGGGTTTTTTTAAATTTTCTAGAGTGGGGGCCGAAAGGAAATTCCGAAAGCGCCCATCATCATTGACCCAATAGAGACGGGATGAAGCCGAGGGCAAAATGGAGAATAGGAGAAATAATTGAAGGGGTGGAACAGGGGAGAGGCATGGGGAGCCCCTAGCCGTGTAGACTTCCAACGGGACGAGCACAACAGAGTAGTAGTAATAGTGCGTTGGAGAGGACAGGACAAAAGCAAGCAGTGGGTCACATCAGAGGGGGACCGCCGGTTTGTATCTGCGATCCATGAATTTGGCTTAGGTCTTTGCGTACGCGGACTATCTCAATTTAATATCCCCCACTACCCTACACCATCGGGGAAAAGAAAAAAAAAAAATTACTAGTACTGAGAAGTAATAACCAGAAAGATTTAGGCATAAATCAATGAGTAAAAAGGGTGTTCAAGGAAGTTGAGAAATCGATCAATTTGATCAAATTAAATCAATTCAATCAACTTGGAAAATGAATTGGTTTTTGTTTGAGTTTTTAAAATTTAAAATATTTTATTTGATTAAAAAAACTTCAAAATTTTAAATCGGATTAAATCAAACTGTGAACATTTTAATTAGGTAAGTATTCAGAAAAGTAAGTATTTTAAAATTACACCTTTTCGTTCCTACATATTTTAATTTTGATTAATTATAACTCTTAACGAAATAGTCCAGGTGAATGCAAAAATGGAACGGATACCACTAAAAAAATAAAAAATAACATTATCTTCTTGTATCCGAATTTAGTTAGTTAGTGCATGTTGAAATATGTTTGACTTGGAGTTGTGTATCAAAATAGTAAGTTGTTTTGTTAATATATAATTATAATTTTTCTTTAAAAAAAATTACAATTCTTATAATATTATCGTAAAAAAAAGAAGAAGTTAAAATGATAAAATAATTAAGTTTTTTAGAAGTATAATTTAATTTGATAAATATCCGATAAAGAATTTGAAATAAAATAGATAAATTCTATAAAGAGTTTTTCAAAAAAAAAAAATCAAAATTACCCTCTTAATTAATTTTTTTCTATTTGGATTAAATGTTTTAAAACTTTTAATAATACAATTTACATTTTTCTCCTCTCCTCAATTTCAAAATGTTTGTCACTTATGAATTGAGTATTTGTTTCAAAATATTTATCATTTATAAAATGTAAATTTCTTATTTTGTCCCCAATTATCAAACTTTTTTGATTCTGTTAATAACACTTTAATACATTCTTACCTCCTTATTTTAAAACACACTTATCTTGTCATTAAAGAGGAGAGAGAAGAGAAGAATGAGGTAAAATTCAAAATATAACAAAATCGTTCAAAATAATTAATGTTTTGATTTTGTGTGAAAAAAATCTTAAGTGGCAAACACATTTAAATGGATGGAGTATAATTTTTATATATTCTCTCATTTTCTAAAAATCGTTAGTGTGATTTGTATTTAAATTTATCAAAGTTGGAAAATAGGAGAAAATAATAATAATAATAAAAGTTAAGAGAAGGCAGTAGTGGTGGTGTTTGAAACGCAGTGACGATGCGAGTGAGGATGGGATTATTCTCCTACGCTCCACTAACCAATAATGTGAAAACGAATTTTGAGAGGGGCGGTGATTGGCTAGTTTAGGAGTTATAGGGCCAGAGGGACCGGACAGTGATTAAATGCGGACAGGCCTATGGTATCAGCGGGTCCGAAAGAAATTTACTGCCTAAGGTGTCCATAATTAAGTGCCAGAAAATTTGTGATTGGGTCCTACTTCTTGGGAGGGGTACTGTACTGAGTGTTTTGTAGCCAATGGTGATACACACGGAGGGGGAAGCATTCTTGGAAATGATGAGTCCAATGCCATCAGATTTTGTACGCTTCATCAAACAATTATCGGGTAAAAACCGGCTCGGGCTGCCTGTAGGGCCCACGTGACCCACTTTGTGAAACTGAAATTTGATCCGAACCGTTATTTGGCGGCTACTTCTTGACCCCATAACCATCGCCATCATAATAATAAAAATAATAATTATTATTATTATTATAAACCTTGTAAATTTGTAAGTTTTCCACATTTCAAAATAATTATCAGTTAAGAATTTTTCATTCAAATTAAAATAATAATAATAATGTTATCTCTTTTGAATTATTTTATCGATTATTATTGGGTTTGATTTCTAATTTCTTTTCTTTTCTCTCTCCTCGACGAAGATTGATAGATTTTAAAATGAGGAGGTGTGAATGTAAAAAAGTATTATATTAAAAAAGTTTGACTATTTAAGGTTAAATGAAAAATTTACTTACATTTTTTATCCTGAAATGTATAAATGATAAATATTTTAAAATAAAATACTTCCTCCTCGATTGACAAACATTTTGAAATAGAAGGAGTATATTGAATGTTGTGATATTCGACATTTACAAGTACCTTTTTTTATCTTAATAAAAAAATGATAAAATTCTCTCTTATAATGATTATTATTTTTATTAATGTAAATTGGGATGAGATCTTAGTTAGTAGATATAAATATTTAAATTAATGCATTTAGACGGCAGACATAGTTAATAAAAAATTATATTAAAATTTATTTATTTTAAAAACTAAATTTGTACAATTTAAGATTAACCAAGATGTAAATAGAAACTTTTAAATCTTGATAAAAGTATTAAAAAAAAGTCGGAGAAAAGAAAGATATAGATAAAATTTAAAATTTTGTCGAGTTAGAATTATTTTAGCAATTTATTCTTTTCCTCATTAACAATATATGATAAGAGGGGGGAAAATGTTGTAAATACTGTGAATTAAGTCTACTTTACCCATTCGACAAAGAGTCTAAATGTAATTATTGTGATTAAGTAACATTTTAAGCAAATTGAATAATAAAAAGTAACTTTATTTATTTAAAATCTTATAATCTCAAACATTAAAATAAACATAAAGGCAAGATGACACTAAGAAACTCCTTAATCCAAAAAAAAAAATAAAATTATATCCCATAACTCATGCCAACATTAATTGTAATGATAATTTGGTACTAACTCAAATTGAGGTCAAAATCAATCTTTAACTTTAATATAAAGTTAACTGTGAACATTCGATCCACAATGAAGTGGGTAGTAATAATATTTGAATAGGGGAATGCTATGGAAAACAAAGAGACGCAAAATATAGAGTGCTCTTACGTATATTTATGTGAAGATGATCAAATATTAACTATTTAAATGTAGACCGAAACCTTTTGTATTTTGGGCTTCATTGCTTTTTATAACATTTTCAAATTTTAATATATTCAATAAATTAAAGAAATTTAAAATCATTAACGTGAAAAAAAATCATGATAAAATCAATAGATTAACATATAATTTAAAATTTATATAATTATTTCTTTTAACATAGAAAATAAAGAGGTTGTGTGTTCGACTTAATTTTTTTACATATTCTAATCTTAATGAGTTATAACTTATAACAAAACAGTTGAGGTGAGTGCAAATTAGCCCGGACATTGCTAGTTAAAAAAAACATAGAAATAAAGGATATTTATTATTAATTCATCCGTCACTAAATATAAGTTATTATAGCTAATTGTTTTTGTGGCTAATTATAAGTCATTATCGTTAGTTAATCAGATATTTGAGAGTTTTTTTTTTATTATTATTTTTATATATTATCCCTCTTTGTTAGATGTCCAAAAGCATATAGATATTTTGAGAGGATAATTACAAAGCATTTTAGGGGGGGAAAAAAGTTACAAAATTAATTTTTACAAAATAACGGTTGATAATTTATATTTTATGATGGAGGAATTTGTTTTTTTTTTTACACTCTCACGAATTGAATATCTAGATTATATCCACCTCATCACTAACCACATAAATAATGAGAATAATGTATTACTTATGGTCAAATAATCTCTTAAAATCTTCATCCTAAATCAAGAGAGAACATTTTATTTTGAGCATAAAGGTACACAATTGTCTCAAATCAATAACTTCATTAATTTGATGCAATCAGCTCATCTGACTAATCCCCAAATCGGAGAAGAATTAATTAATCTAATTAATTTGCTTTCTTGCCAATAAAAAGTCAACTCCAATGTTTCAGTAACTTTTAACCATGAGATGGTTGACTAAACCACTCCGATTAACATGATTGGTCGGTCAGTTGGTTATTCATCTGTTGACAACAGCCCAAATATTCAAATTTCGAATGTTTTAAATTTGAATGCTTTAATCCAATTAGATAAGGTAGAAAACCAAGAAACAATGAAATTAATTAAAAATATTACTACTATTTTTTATCTGTAATTATTACTTTCTTCATTTCGAATTGATTGCTCTGACATATAAGCGTTATTTAAGAAAATAATTTGACTTAATATATTTTAATATTGTAATATGACTTTGTTTAATAAAAAATTAATTAATTTAGAAAATAAGACATTCAATTTCGAAGGAAGGGAATATTATTTTTTGGCTTTATTAGAATTATTTCATAAGACTTTGACAGGGAGTCTTAATTTTGATTAATGTCGCATGCTTGGTGGTTTGCAAATAAGAAACTGGACCCATTTCAGTGGTGCCATTGGTGAGCTTCCATGAATCATCATGAGCTGCCAAGCCATACTTCATTCATCTTCAAAATAATAAAAAAATGCCTTTTTTTTCGGAAAAAAATATATTTTAGTGAAAACTTAAATGAATTTTTTAAATAAAAAGATCACCATCTACACAAATATTCCAAAAATAAGAACATCTATAACTCTTTTTAATTTGAAATATCCTATTTGATTTAAAAGTTTATATTTCACTAAAAGTATTGTCACAACTATATAAATATATATATATATATATATATATATATATATATATATATTAGATTTCAAATTTTATTGT
>JAOXNR010055014.1:0-11666 GCA_028571225.1 Parsonsia alboflavescens | reverse complement strand
TTAGGAAGAAAATAATAAAAAAATAAAACAAGTTTCTAAATAAAATTCTATCTAATTAAGGAAATAAAATTATTAAAGAATTTTGATCTTGCTTGTCTACTTGTTCTGCATCACAATCCTGACCGATGGTCTACTGAGGCTCTAAACTAGGCCCCTCTAGCTTATCCAGTGGCTTCTCAAGCCCGAAGAAGAGTCGTAGGACAACAGTGTGTAGAGCAAGGGCCAGCTGCTCAAGCTGCATTACTCGAGCACTAATCCACTTCAGGTGCTCGACCAATCAGGCTTTGGCCTGCTCCTCATACTTTGTCAATAGAGTCCTAAGTTGGTCCTCATGTCGTCAGCAATAGGACCAGAACGAGAGGGAGTCTCAACGCTCTCGGGAGCATACTATAATTTTAAATAAAAATTATATAAGCTAACTACTAAGATTTCATGCTTGATTTAATAAAACAGTAAGAGATATATACCTAGTGGCAATCCTCCTTGGCACCATGATCCTTTGATCTCATAAAGGAATGAGGTCGCTCCTCCTTGTCCTCGAGGATGTCGTCATCCCTAACTATCGGACCAGGTGACTAAAAAAAAAAACATTAGACACGATAAATTAAACTATTTAATTTAGAATTTACTAATTCAAATATCATTAGACTAACTTCTATAATCAAAGGGGGGTAGCTGATGTCGAACGACAGCCCAGAATGAGTTGGGCTTCGAAATCCTCCAACAAATAGGTGGAATATAAGGGAGGCCATCAAAATCAGTCAAATACAACATCTGTTGCTCGTGCTCATCTGGCTCAATGTATGGCTATGAAACAATTGCCTGTGTACATAGTAATTTAATTTATGAAAGGTTGATTTCATTAGGAAAAAAAAAAAACACAAGTAGAAAGGTTGACTTCTTACTGCATCCAATAAAACATGCCACTTCAATTTGGAAATGGACTGAATCGGACTCTGAAGGAGAACCCACCTCGGGTGCCATGTAGTGCTGGATGTAGAAGCTCCGGGTAGAGCATAAGCACACAAATACGGAAGCAAGGACGGGAAGTGGAAGTACATCCAACACTGAATTGAAAGAAAAAACATTAATAAATTTTGACCAAGTCATTGTTATGGGAACATAAATGAGATTTGATGTCTTACCAGTATCACCTAAGTATTGCCTTATAAATGGTTCTTCTGCGTTTGAGACTCGTCATCAAACTCTGGAGGTAATGCTATGTCATGCTCCACACCCCTGGAACATACCTCAATTGCTGGAAAATCCTCGAGGATGCTTAACACTTAATTTGGAATCACTGTTGAAGACTCATGTGTCAGCATACAGTATCCGATAGTGATGCCATAAGCGAGCTTGAGGACATCATCTTGCTCTAGAGATCCCTCCTCCTTCTCCTTAAGCTTATCCAAGACCCATGTCGGGATCAATGGATAGGTCCCCAATAATCGCTCACATGCTGAGCTGCTCGTCAACTCCCTCTCTATAATCTTAACATCCAATGGGCCAAATCGAAGTCCGGTAATCAGGGCATACTCCTGAGGCCCTAATCGATATAATTTACCTCCAATGTGGAACCACATGTCATCAGGACAAGCATCATGAAAGTGAAACTCCCAGCTAAGCATATGAAATGCAGCAAAGGTGTAAAAAAGCCTTGAATAATGGAGTAGCTCCAACATGTGTCAAAATGGACCCCTCCTAAATTGCTCCTCTACCCTTTGGAGCCTCACCAAGTCAATCACGTGAGTTATCCATGAATACTTACAAAGTAAACTCATAGTCTTGTCGACAAGAACAATAAGACTATGCCGGTAAGTTCATCTCAGTCTATCAGGGTCCATATATTTACAATATAAACAAAAAAAATAAAAAACAAAAATTAACTAAATTGTTGTTAAATTAAACTTAGCTTTATTTATTTCTAGGTACAATAAATAACATAAACTCCAAAACATTTGTTATCACATGGAAGTATTATTTAAATCATAATATTTTATAGAAAAATAAATAATAATATATTATTTAGATGAATTTTATAAAACTTTACCCTGAGTATTTTAATATTAAAATGTATTATAGTTATAACTTAATATTATTATTTTAGTAGATAGACATTGCTGAAATCATTATAATATTATCATTTTACTTTCTTAATATAAAGTACAATGTATTTTTATTTATATATAAAAAAAAGCTATAGGATAATCATTATAAAATATTAAGTGTTAAAGTACATTGTATAACCAAATTATATTATACACTGAAAATATTTAGTACATTATATAATTAAGTCATTCTAGAGTATAGTCATAATTTAATTTTTATGTAATTTAAAATTTAATAATGATAATGATATTATTTGTAATTAATTTGAATTTAATAATAATAATAATAGTTGTACTAGTAGTAGTAATTTTTATTTAATTTAAAATTTAATAATAATTATAAAATTATTAAAATATAATAATAATAATAGGAATCCATCGAAGGTTAGGATTAACTTGGTGAAGGTCTGAATTAAGTTACCGAAGGTTGGGATAATCCACGGAAGATCGGAATTATTCTGTTGAAGGTAGTTAATCCCAACCTTCCACCATTTCAATCGAGAAAAGTTATTTTCCAATTTCCAAACCCAATTCCAACCTCCCCAATTGTTTATCTAACTATTTTGCATCCAAATAGGTTTAACATTTACTATCAATTCGAAAGCATAAATGATCATCGAACTGTTACATCAAAGAAAAAAGAAAAAAAGGACGCAATGGAAACTTACCTATAGCTACGATGTCAAAGTTCGAAGGTGATGGTGGCTACAAAGGTGACTTGCTAGCTTCTTCTCCAGCAATGACGACGTTAGCAGAAGATGGACGGTCGTTTAGGGGTGGAGTTGAGAGTGTTCGATTTTTCCTTCAGTTAGAAGGGTTTAGGAAAGAAGAATGCCTTCTGGTTAAAAAAGTTGACTTCTGACTAATTACTTCTACGACGCTGGTGACTAATAGAAACTGGTGTGATAGAAGTGGGGTTGGAGCGCAACTCAGGAGGTTTGAATGAAAAGCAGTGGAAGGAAGATGCGACTCTCGGGAGAACCTTTGAAAGTCGAATTGAGGGTGGTTTTATCTTTTGAATTTGGTTAGTTGTTTCAAATTGGATTAAACGAGTATCCATAAAAATTGGGCACTCAATGAAAATTGATTTATACATTTGGGTACAATTGAAATGATTTCTCAAATTGGGTATCATTGAAATACCCAAATTCAATATGGGTTTTTTTGGGAATTTCCACATTTTTTTGATGTATTCTTTGCTTTTAGTTGCACATTTGTCACCTTAAAGCTTTCCAGTCACAGGCAAAAGGACTTCAAAATTTTCACTTCCGGAGTAAGCAAATCGAAAATTCTTAGATGAATTTGAGTTTCACAAATCACATATTTTAGAAAACTTTAGTATTTTGGACATTTAATTTTTTTTTTTAATCATTTCTATAATAAATAGGGCTGAAAACAAGTCAAATCATGTTAGGTCGATTAAACATTCACTTGGCCTGATTTTAGCATGTGATGGAGTTTAGAAACGATCTCCAAGTCACCTTGAACTGGGATGGTACCTGTAATCACAACTAGAAAGGGAAAATTAGATCACCGGAGTGGGTTGTCGCCCTGAGGATAACTCCGATGCCCAAATTAATATTCTGATAGAGTGATCTTTGAGCAAATTAGGACAATTTGTCTATGAACAGTGTGTGATTCGATAATATATATCGAATAATAGGTTACCATGCTGGTAGTAGCTCTTCGATTAAGTGAAAGTATGCAATTAGGATAATTGTGTGATCAAATCCAGCCAATTGCTTGGGATACCTTGCCATGCACGTCTCTAGTAGAGAGCTACAAGCTCGTTAATGATCTTTAAACCAACTTTGCAACCTCCTTGTGAATGCTGAAGGTCTCGACTACCCTTTTTAGAAGGTCACAATAAGTGATTATACGTTCATAGCTTGTTAAGAGTTGTAGACATTTAGTCGTGGCATGGAAGACGTATGACCGGTGAGACCTCTCCTAGGCCATTGAAGGTTTGTGACCTGAGAGGTTAGTGGGAAAGAGGTCGCTACCCACTTTCCTCTTAATTTGTGATTCGGACTTTTAGATATTCAGGTTGGTACTTGTGTCAGTTTGGGTCGATTCTTTCGGGTCGCACCTGTTTCTCCCATCATTACCCCAGTTTAAGTCCAGTGAGCTTGTAGATCTCGACGCCATCATTATCATCTTTAAGTCCCGACTTTTGAAGGGTCTCACCGTTTTCTATAACAGCTAGTTTTAGAGGTGTCATGCCTTATCAGTTTTTAGCAGTTGCCTTGATTCGTGTGTACTGAATCTTTTCCAGAAATCTAGTGCACTTCTTCTCGAATATAAATTAGGAAACTTCGAAGAGATTAAGATTTACCAAAACTCTTCTTTGCAAAACATAATTCTCTTTTCTGTTGTACGAAGTTCAGCTATTGTCTCATTGAGCTTTGTCTAATTTTCTATCCATCAAGTTTTCTGAAGTTAGGACATTTTTTCCTACCTCCACAGATTTTCTAGCATCAAACGAGTTAGTTCTTCCTTCCTTCATTATATTTTTGAAGTTTTCCTTCTTCTCATTTTTCCGAAAAGATGTCTTTGGAAACATGTTGTACTCAATCATCTTCCTCTAGTACCTTTTCTCTTCACACTGAAGAGGTTCCTAGGGCTCTCCCTTCTTCAAGCCCTAAAAAAGAAGTATATTATTTGCCTCCTATTACTGTAAAGGCCCCCAGCATCAAGAGTATGGTGTACCACCCTTCTGAGCTAGAAGTTTTCCCTTTGAAATCTTCTTTAGGTCCCTAGAAAATTTTCCAAATTAGTGGGGAGAGGGGTTTAAACAGAAATGACATTGTGGTTGCTTGGGAATTCGAGCATCCTAATAGTAGGCATGTTGGACACATAGTCCTTCACTTGACATTCGCTTGCCTTATCTGCATCCCTTGCTCTTCAACGTAGCCTATTTCTAGAATTTTCCCATCTCCCAGCTTGTTCGAAATGTTGTTTGAACTATTGTAGGCTTCATTGCTACCTGCCACCTTTATAGATTTCCAGTTTCCTTGGACCTTTTTAGGTGCTTCTGCAAGGTCGATATTTGCACAGGCCCTGGCAAGACTAGCTTGGGGTACCGTCAATTTAACAATAGGCATAGGCTATTAGGGCCCTTCCAATAGTCAAGCGGACCTTGGAAGGACTCTTTCCTTTTTGCTAAACTTCCAAAAAATCTGGTTTGGGTTGAGCAATACCCAGCCCGAAACCTTAATAAAACTTTCTGTAATGGCCTTTCTACTCTACCCGATAAGCAAGAAAGGGATCGGATTTTCCTCGTTAACCTTGTCAATTCCGACATCAAGAAAGTCGGGTCGACTCCACCAGTCTAGCCTATCCTTTTCTTTGCTCTGCTGGATTGGAAAGTCCTGCAAGCCATGACCTTCCTCTTCTTATAAAAACTATGGGAATTCTTCCCTATGGTAGGAAATGTTTTCATTTTCTAGCTTTCAGTAAATTCTCTTTAGTTCTTTTGTTCAGAAATGTATGCTAACATCATCTTTGCTTTCTTTGTTTTTTTTTTTTTTTTGATAGCAATGAGGAATCCCTGGTTATTGAACCCTTCCTCTCGTTCTCAGTAGGACTCCCTTGCTGGCATCTAAACAAACTGCCAAAACTGTCCTCTCCGATTCTCCTTCCCTCCAGTCTATCTAACAGGGGGAGGACCTCCTTTCGACCTATTTCGGGAAGGGCAACGAACCTGCGACCTCCAAGCACGGATTGAACTTTAGTGGCTGCGCTGTTGAAGAGGTTGTTGAGGCTATAAAGAGGATACGGAAGCTTCCTTTGGCCCCTCACTCTGATGAAGGGACAACGAGGTGGGTTCCCGACCTCCCAATGGAGTCTTCTGACTCCCTGTTCCAATGGCCACTCTCCCAATCATTCTTGATGGAGTGTATGCCCCGAATTGATAATGAAATTTGCCAGCAGCTCACTAACTCTAAGCTGGACAAGTATACCTCCTCTCTTCACACTGCTATAAGTTCTTTTCATGTTTGTCTGTAGCTTTTCTATACCAATTCTTCTGAGTGTTGACCTGTCTTCTTCTTTTTTTAGAATCATGTCTTCTTAAGTGAATGTCCGAGAAGATAAGTGGAGAGAGAGAAAAAGGATCAGGAGTTCTCCACCCTGATCATAGAGCTCCAGGATGAGAAGGCTCGTCTTGAAAAAGAAGCCCAAGAGCTCGCCTCCGTAGCTGAGCAAGCTCGAGCCAACTATGTCACTGACTAAACTTTCCTTTAGGAGAGTAAGAAAAAATAGTCTGGTGCCCGAGCTCATAATCTGCTTTTTTCCACTACCCTCAATGTTGTTGTGAAAAAGGTCAAGGAGCTGATTTCAGTGGGCAATCATCAAAGAGATTGCATCACTGACCTGGAGACTTAGCTGGTGGATTACGATGTTCTTTGCGAGGAGGACGACAGCCTCTCTCTGACCAAACTGGAAGGGATTCCCCTATTTCAAGATTAGGTGGAGTTTGTCGTCTGACCTCAAATGAAGGGTCTTTACGTGGATGTTATTGATAAGCTCCGAGAGCTTAATGGGGAAATTAAGATCGATGCTAACTTTGACGACAACCTGTACCATCTCGAGTCGGTTGTCCCTTTCTCATGAGAGCAAGAAGGTCAAGGTCCCACCTCTCAGGAGGAGATCACTATTGCCGAAGCCCTCGCCAAGGTCAGATAGGCCAGTGATGATAATTTTGATGGAGGGAAAGGACCTCTGGAGTAGACCATAGAAGCTCCGGAAGTTGATAGGGTGATCAATGACGTTCCCCTTTAGGAGTTTTCTACTTCTCTAGGAAAATCATCCATAGTTATGGAGACTTACTTAAGCACTAACCTTTTCATCCCTAGCCCATTGATTTCAATGAGGCATTTGACCTCTCCCGGGCTATTCGTCTTTCTCTGGGTAGACCTCCAATTGAGACTATTACTAACTATCCCATAAGTCCACCGGATATCATTGATCAAGATAGAGCTATTGATGATATAGCCCTGCCAAGCTCGCTAGACGTTCCAAGATATGAAGAAGCAGATTGACTTGTAATAGAATAGGTCTCTGTAGTGTCTTTCTTCTTCGTACCTTGTGCTCTGCAACATATACAATGCTAATCTTTTGAGCTTATATTTCTTTGATTTTTTGTACTAAATATATAATTAGGTCTGTGTGTGACCACTTCTTTCACATGAGATTCAATCAATTTTCTTGAAATGACTCTATTTTTGTTCCAGCACTTAGAAACTCGTATGGTAAATCTTGACCAGTTTTGAAACTTATGCAAACAAGAAGAATCAAAACCGTAATAAGTTTTGTGAACTGAACTTTTATTTAAGTCTCTGAAACTTGATATGCATTTGTCAAGATAAAAAACTGAATAAGTCGCTGAAGTTGCCTTGCTACTTAGTGAGCTCTTTTCAGACAAGCTCCCGAGCAAAATAACGAGCTTGTGAAGTCTAGAAAGTCTTAGGCATAGAATTTCTTTAGTTGAGAAAAATTCCATGGCCTTAGGAGTTGTCGTCCTTTGTGGACTTCTTGGATTATATAAGATCCTTCCCAACTTTCTCGAAACTTTGTCAATCGTCCTTGTTTTCTAACATTTGACCTCTTAAGGACCATTTCTTCAACTGTGAAGTGCCTCTCTTTCACTTTTTTTGTGGAAAACATTGTAACTTGCTTTTTATACCTTCGGTCAGCTTCCATGGCTTTATTCTTGACTTCTTCAAGGAGGTTGAGGTCTTCCATTCTTTCCCCCTCGTTTAAGACTTAATCGTATTCAGTTAACTTTAAGGATTGCATGTCGACCTCTACTGGCATTATAGCTTCTGCATCAAAACATAGATTGAAAGGTGTTTCACTAGTAGCTTTCCTGGGTGTGGTTCTATAGGCTCATAGAAAGGTTTTTGACCTTTCTTTTCGAGCTCGGTAAGCCTCTTCTTGAGAAATTCTAGAATTGTTCTATTCGTGACCTCGACCAATCCATTCGCTTGAGGATGAGTTACAAAGGTTAATCTCTGTTCTATATTCATGTTTTCAAAATTATTGTCATTGGTTCTGCTTCAACCCATCTGGTGAAGTATTCTACGGCCACAATTACGAATTGAACACCCTAATATGTCGATAGCCCATATATCGAATGGTACCGATTTGTTGATTGATTGATACTTCGTTGGAGACATCTGAGACTTATTCCCATGCAATTGGCATCTCGTGCATTATTGTATGATCGTTTCAATATCTGAGATCATCAAAAGTCGATAATCTCAGTATCGTCTTTGTGCCAGTTTTGGCTTATTTCTGTGATCCACATATTCCACTATGCACTTCTTCGATGACATATTCTCCTTCTTTCCTACTCAAGCATTTGAGTAGTGGCCATGTATACGAACTTTTGTACACATTTTCATCTCCTATCAAGACATAACAAGGTGCCCATTTTCAGATTTAGCGAGCTTCTTTGGCATCTTGCGGAAGGTCGCCTTCCTTAAGGAATTTGCAAATTGTATATCTCCTATTTGCCTAGTCCTCTATAACCAAGTTTTCCTTTTGACTTGTGCTTGGAGAGTACAACTGTTCTACCAATAGCTTAGCTTTTGTCCCCGCGAGCTCCCTATAGACCTTAGATAGTGTATCTGCTTTTGAATTTTGCTGCTAGGTATTTGCTCAATGAGGAAATACTCAAGTTTTGACATTTTATCTCTTACTTGTTTGGGATATTTAATCAAGTTTTCTTTTTGAGCTTTGTAGTCTCTAGCGACTTGGTTGGCTATAACTTGTGAATTAGTTTTAGCATGCAATTTTTGCACTTTTAGATCTTTTTCAAGTCTTAGGCCTCCTAAGAGAGCTTCATACTCGGAATCATTATTCGAGGTGGGGAAGTTGTATTTCATGTAGTAAAGGATTCTCATTCCATTTGGGCTAATCAATACAATTCCTACACCTAAATTTTCCTTTTCAGTGGAACCATCGGCGTACATGGTCCATACATTGGTTTCACAAGTGTTAGCCAGCTCCAGTGGAACTCTTTTGCATTCTTCTACGAATTTTGACGGAGCTTGAGCCTTGCTAGCTTTCCTCGGTTTGAAATCAATCTTATCCTTAGAGTTCGAGTGACCACTTCATTGTCCTACCCGACAACTCAGGTTTTGCTAGAGCTTGCTTTAGTGGAAGATTTGTCCACACTCTTATCGTGTAAGCTTCAAAATAGGGATTAAGCTTACTTGATGTTCTAACAATAAGGTATAGGAATTTCTTGAGGTCCGAATATCTAATTTCAGGACCTCGAAGCAGGCGACTTAGATAGTACATTGGAAATTGAAAACCTGACCTTTCTACTAGCAACACTGAGCTAACTGCCTTCTCTATTGAAGTTAGGTACATCAAGAGTTCTTCTCTTGACCTCTTTGAAACAAGATGTGGTGATTTTCCCAAAAATTCTTTCAGCTTTTTGAAAGCTATTTACCAATAATCTGTCCACTGGAAATCTTTGGTTTTTTTCAGGACATCATAAAATTTCTCTCCTTTGTTAGCCATCTTGCCGATGAAGCGTCCCAATGCTACCATCTTCCCTATTAAACTTTTTACTTCCACAATGCTTCTAGGAGGTTCCATGTCCAGGAGTGCTTTTATCTTATCAGGCTTGGTATCAATGCCTCATTTCGATATCATGAAACCCAAGAACTTTCCTACTGAAACTCCAAAAGTACATTTTTTAGGATTAAGCTTCATGTGAGCAGCTTTTAGCATTTGAAAATTCTCTCTTATATCTTCAATGAAGTCCTTTGAGGTTTTATACTTAATCAGAATGTCATCTACATAGACCTGAATGTTCCTCCTGAGCTACTTCCTAAAGACCTTGTGCATGGCTCGTTGAAATTTTGCCCTTGCATTCTTCAAACTAAATGGCATTTTAGTATAATAGTAGGTCCCGACCTCTGTAATGAATGAGGTCTTTTCCATGTCTTCCAGCTCCATTGGAATTTGATGATATCCCTTGTAGGAGTCTAAGAAACACAACCATTGATAACCAGTTGTTGAGTCCACCATTTGATCAATGCTCGGGAGCAGGTATGAGTCTTTGTTTAGTGTTGTGAAATCCACACACATCCTCCATGTCCCTTTCGTTTTTGGCATAACCATAGGATTGGCAAGCCATTCAGGGTACCCGACCTCTTTCAAGATCCCATCATCAAGAAAAGCTTGGACTTCTCGAGCTATGACCTCATTTATTTCTAGAGCAAAAGTTCTTTTTCTTTTTCTTTATTGGTTTGACTTCTAGTCTGAGCCCGACATCGTGTTCTGCTATCCCTTTGTCAATTCCTTCAAGGTCGGTAGGTCGCCAGGAGAAAAATTTTAGTTTCAAGTACTCTTGAAGGGAATCAACAAGCTACCCTTTAATCTTTAAAGGCAAAAGTTAGCCTCTCTTGATCCTTTTCTCAAGGAATTTTGAGTTGAGAAAAACGCTTTCTCCCATGTTGGCCGACTGGATTCTGGACTCATCATCTTCCTTAGGGAGGTCGATGAAATCATCCTGCTTGGCCATTGTCAAGGCCTCAGCACCCTCTTCAGCGAGGTTACATTCTACAATTGTCTGTCTATCTCCTTGTAGGGTGATCTAGTTTTCTCCGACCTGGATCCCCATGCAGTAGCTCTGCAAGGAAATTTTAGCCTTCAGGTCGATGACCCCTCTCCGACCAAGAATGGCATTGTAAGTTCCTGGTGCATCAACCACCAACTAGTCTACTGCCTCCATGATTCATTTGCCATTCACATAGACTGCAGTCGGAACCCATAGAATCCCCTCTGCATAGGTTGTGCTGCCACTAAGGTTGGTCAAGGCTGCATTTGTCTTTATCAGCGAGCTTTTATCTATCCCCATTTGATTGATTGCCGTTTTGTACAAGACATTCATTGCAATTCCAGTGTCAACCACAATTTAAAGTACCAGGAATTCTCCAATCTGAAATGATAGCTTTAAGGGGTCTAAATCTCCTTCCAAGCTTGTTTCGACCTCTTTTTGATGGCCTTAATCTCTCCAACAGAAGGTCGCTGCTGGTTTGCAATTGCAGGTGGTGTATTTACAGGACATGTATTCTTAGCTAGAAATTCTTGTAAGTGGCCCTCATTTACCAGCCTCTCAATTTCTCGTTTGAGTCAAAATAATCCTTTCTGAGATGGCCATGATCCTTATGGTAGTGGCAGAACTTCGTCGTATCTCTCTTGGCCAGAGGACTTTTGAGAGATCTTGCTTTTTCTTGACCACCAATGTTTCTAAAAGCGAGGTCATCAGCGGAGTCATGACTAGGTCAGGAATTGTTTTAATTTTCTTATTTGAAGGCCCCCCCCATTCAGATGGAGATTCAATGCCAATCATACCAGCTGGAACTATCACAAGTGCTAGAGCAAATAAGTTGAGGAAAGCATTAATCACAATTGTGCAAGGAAAAGAAGCAATGCTTGACTTTACAACTTTGTTTCAAGAACAACCATCAATGGAGGCTGAACTAAGGAAAGTGTTCAACATATGGATGATAGAGGACATCAAGGAGGAGTGATTAA
>JAOXNR010055013.1:0-11666 GCA_028571225.1 Parsonsia alboflavescens | reverse complement strand
TGAATGAACAAGGCTGAAACCTTCAGCAAATGTGTTGAGACTTTGCTAGACTTTACAACATTGTTTGAAGCACAACCATCAATGGAGGCTGAAGCAAGGAAAGAGCCCAACATGTGAATGATAGAGGACATCAAGGAGGAGTGAGTAACCAAGAAATCAAGCCATTTGAAGCCTTTGAAGTGTGGCTGCACGAGCTGGACAGATTGGTGAAAACTACCAGAAATTTTCACATTTTTAATCCTCTGTTTTACAACCTTAGTATCTTGACTTTAGTTGGACTTTTCCACTTATTGTTAGCTGCTATCTTTATGTTTTAAGCTAGATTAAGTGGAATAATTAAGTCCCTAATCATGTTTGGGGCTGAGTCTATAAATAGTCCATCATTTGTATTGCATTACAACAATGAACTTGACAAACACTTTTCAGAAATTTGGTTGAATTCCAATTGGATTACTTGATCGAAAGTTGCTAGGGCTCTTCTAGGGTTCTTAGTAAAACTTAGGGTTTATCAATGCTTGGCTAGGGTAATTGATTTGGGTTGAAGAAATCCAAACTAATAGATCGTATTGGAAGACAATCATGGTCATTAGTCACTAGCTTGAATCTCTTGTTGAAATCTTGGGCAAAATTTCAGATTATGAGTGACCTTAGGTTTGGATAGATGGATGTTGAAATTCCAGCCATAATTCAAGTGATTCACATCAATTCTAGTGTAATTAAATCTCAAAAACATTGTCCTCTTGTCCATAGATTGATTATAATTTGATTACATATAGAAAAGAAATTAGTTACCTCTTTGATTAGTGCTCTTCTATCACGTGACAGTAGGCAATTAGGATAGTTGTGAGATTGTATAGAATCCCGCCAACTACTCCTAGAATCATGGAGTTTTCCTTGGTTTGGATATCTCAGCATTCACATCTCCGTCGAGAGCTGCGAGCTTGATAACTGATCTCTAGACCAACTTCGCGACATTTCCGTGGACTACGAGGGTCTCGATTATCTCTTCTAGGAGGTCGCTTCGAGTGATCATAGGTTTATATTAGATGTTAGGAGTCATGCATAGTTAGTCGGGGTATGGAAGATGTATGAGACCAGTTGGGAGTGACCAAGTCGAGGGCTATGGTCTGGTGGTACCTCTCCCAAGCTCATTTAGGAGGTCAGTGACCTAGGAGATCGGTGGTAGCAAGTCATTGCCCACCTTTCCTTATTGACTCTGTGAGTCTAACTTTCAGGTATTGAAGGTTGGGGCCTTGAGCCCATTTAGGTTGACTTCTATCCGAGTCTTGCCCGTTTGTATTGACTTGTTTGCGTCGTTCCCATTTCTCCCATCACTTGGGTAGAAGGGGAATCATGCACTTGGGAGCAGAAATTTCTTTGCTGAACTATAGCATGAAGATCTAGGTTGGAGATGCCTGGATTGTTCTATAAGGGGACAGACAGCTTACTGCGGAATGCTACCTTGCTGAAGGTAATGGGGAGAGCTCGGCAGAGCTCAAGCAGGAAGACTACATCAACCTCCCAAAAGGGAATGATGATTTCTAAATTCAAGAAGCCAGCAGAGGAGAAAAGGTGTTCCTCAATCCGAAATTCATTGAGAAAGGGTTAAAAATAGGAGAGCTGTTACCACCTGAAGTTAAAAGGAAGCTTGTGGACTCCCTTCAAGAATACCGGATGGTCTTCACCTAGCAACCTAGTGACCACAAGGGGGTGGATCGAAAGATTGCGGAACACAAGGTCGGACTAAAGTTGGGGGTTAATCCAATGAAGCAAAAGAAGAGGACCTTTACCCCTGAGTGGAACGAGGTCATAGCTCGAGAAGTTCAAGTTCTTCTAGGTGCAGGAATCCTGAAAGAGGTGGTATACCCGGAATGGTTGGCCAACCCAGTGGTTGTACAAAAGAAAGAAGGGACATGGAGAATGTGTGTGGATTTTACCACGCTAAACAAATTCTGCCAAAAAGACTCCTGCCCACTCCCAAGCATCGATCAAATGGTGGACTTGACAGCTGGATATCGGTGGCTATGCTTCTTAGATGCATATAAGGGGTACCACCAAATCCAAATGGTGATAGAAGACATGGAAAGGGCCTTGTTCATCACAGAGGTCGGGATCTACTGCTATACCAAAATGCATTTGACCTGAAGGATGCAGGGGTAGAATTCCAGCGGGCTATATACAAGGTTTTCAAAAACCAAATGGGGAGGCATATTGAGGTTTGCATGGATGACATTCCAACCAAGTCCAAGACCTCTGAAGATTTCATTGAAGATATCAAGAAGACTTTCTAGACTCTAAAAGCTGCCAACATGAAGCTTACCCCCAAAAAATGCACCTCTGCAAGTAAATTCCTAGGCTTCGTGATATCGGAGCGAGGCAATGATGCCATCCCGGAGAAAATAAAAGCACTGCTAAACATGGAACCCCCTCGAAATACCAAAAAGGTCCAAAGTCTAACCGGGAAGGTGGTGGCATTGGGGCTCTTCATTAGCAAAATGGCAGATAAAGGAGAAAAATTCTATGATGTCATAAAAAAGCCTAAGGACTTCCAATAGATTGAAGAATGTCAAACTGCTTTTGTTAAACTGAAAGGCTTCTTATTAAAGCCCCATCAACTTGTCTCTCTGAGATTAGTAGAAGAAATTTTAATGTACCTTATTGCAACGGAGAAAGCAGTCAGCTCAATGCTACAGGTAGAAAGGTCAAGTTTACAATTCCCCATTTATTATGTAAGTTGATTGCTCAGTGGTCTTGAAATTAGATACTCAGATCTCAAAAAAATTTTGTGCCACATTATTATTACCTCAAGGAAGCTTAAGCCTTATTTTGAAGCTTACTTGATAAGAGTGTTAACTAACTTACCATTAAAGCAAGCTCTAGCAAAACCTAAGCTATCTGGTAGAATGATGAGTCTTAGACCTGCTAAGAGAGCTTCATATTCAGAGAGGACAACATGATCAAATATCTCAAAAAAGTAAGGGATATCACATCTAAACTTGGGCATTTCCTCATAGAGAAAATACCCAAAGAGCAAAATACAGAAGCAGAAGCACTATCTAAAGTCTATCGAGAACAATAGCAGAGCTATTGGTAGAACAATTACACTCTCCCAAAACCTGCAAGACCCCAAAAAAGCTTGCCAAGTGCAAAGATGGTCACCTCGCTACTTCCTGATAATAGAGGATGAGGTATACAGAAGGTCATACACTTGGCCATTGCTCAAATGCCTGGGCAAAGGAGAAGGACAGTATGTCATTAAAGACTTACATAGTGGAATATGTGGATCACAAATAGGAGCAAAAAATGTTGCCAAGAAAATATTAAGAACGGGATACTATTGGCCTTCAATGTTTTCAGACATCGAGAAAGCCATATAAAAATGAACGAGTTGTCAACTACATGGAAACAAATCACATGTGCCAATAACAAGGTACTAATCCATTAGCGCCTCAGTACCTTTTGATATCTGCGGTATTGACATTCTAGGACCCTTCCAGAAAGGAGTGGGGGGTGTTCAATTCCTAATTATTACCATAGAATACTTCACCAGATGGACGGAAGTTGAACCAATGGCAACAATCTCATCGCCGAAAGTTCAGTCATTTGTGTGCAGATTTGGAATCCTCCAGGCTATCCATTTCAAACAATTGACCTTCGTACCTGATCCCCAAGCAAATGGACTGGCTGAAGTCACAAACAAAACTATTTTGGAAGAGCCTAAGAAAAGGCTCATCAAGCTTGAGAAGGAAGGTCGGAAAACTTCCTGGGCAAACAAAATTCTGGGCATTTTGTGGGTATACAGATAACCACACCTAGGAAAGTTACTGGAGAAACACCATTCAGTCTATGCTCTGGTGCAGAGGTAATAATGCCAGTCGACATCGGAATGAAGTCCCTAAGACTGAGCGAATACGATTCAGTCTTAAATGCAGGGGGGAGAAGAACAAACCTTGACCTCCGTGAAGAGGTCAAAAACAAAGCAAAGGAGGCTAATAGAATGACAAAGGGCAAGTTACAGGTTTTTTCAACAAAAGAGTGAAAGAAAGGCATTTCATAGTTGAAGAAATGGTATTCAAAAGGTCAGATGTTGGGAAACTTGGACAACTAACCAAGCTACAAGAAAGCTGGGAAGGACCTTATATAATCCAAGAAGTTTACAAATTAGGGAGCTATAAGCTTGCTGATCTCGAAGGAAGACAAATCCTCAGACCTTGGAACATTTGCCATCTAAAGAAATTCTATGCCTGAGGCTTTTGAAAAACTTCTCAGACCTTGTAGACTTGTTATAGAGCTTGAAAAACTATTTGAAAAAGCCTCGCTGATTAGTGAGATGACCTCAGTCACTTCTTCAATTTAATTTGAGCAAGGTATGAATAAAAGATATGTTTTTTAATTTTTAGAGCTTATTGAGACCTTACTTCATATTATTTGCCTTAAGTTTCAAAATTATGTAGGAAGTATTAAAGCAAAAACAAGGTTCTTGAAGAAAAACAAAATCCAGTTGATATAGAAGAAAAAAAGTCCACAAATAGACCTTTGGGGAAAATATTCAATACAATGCAAGATCATAAAGGGTGAGTATTCAAAATCGCAAAGAAGAAAGACTGTAAAAAAACCTTATGCTATTACAAAAATGAGGTCTTCATCTTCGTCACCACCTTTTAGAGTCTTCAGCTACCTCATTCGCTGTCAATGGATAAGGGGCTCATCATCATCATCATCCTCGGGAACTTCTGCAGTTGTTTCTACCCCGGCAACATTTGAAGGACGTGCAAAATGATCAGCAAAATGGTCAAATAGAAGTCTACCTAAAGATGGATGAATAACTCGGAAAAGGTCGAGTACCTTCTCCAAAATGAGTACGCTAGAGATAAGAAAAGTACTGAATAATCAAATCTCCCTGGCTAGACATGGTCATACCTTCAGGAAGTACATAGGCCTTGGGGGGAACATCCAAGACCTCCCTTTCCATGACCTCGACCTCGACCTCGGCAGCTGTTTCCATGAGCTCTTTCTCCTTCCTAGAGGGGCCTTCATCAGCTTGGTCAACTTTGGCTAGGACCTCTACAGTCCCGATCTCCTCCCACGAAGCCAGGTTCAAGTTTCCTTGCTCCCAGGGGAGAGGAGAGACCAACTCCAGATGGTAAAGCTGAGTGTCGAACTCGGAGTCAGTCTTCATTCCTAGGTTAAGCTCCCTGGAGCTTTTCCATGGCCTCCACATACAAAACTATCATCTAAGTCCGCAGCAGGGATTAACTCCAGCTTCTTCAAGGAAAGGTTGCCACCATCATCACAAAGGCCCTGGAGCTCCCCTAGCCTAGCCTCGAGCTTTGTGTATGCTCCCTTTGCTGGTCGCCAAGCTCAAGTAGTTGCTCATTCCTTTTGTTAGCTTACCCCAAACTCGCAGACATTACTTGGCTATCTACTCTGGCCTTATCAGTCTCCTTGTTGCACTCTTGCAAAAGGTTGAACAGCTTATTGGAGGAAGCTTTAGCCTATTCAGCAGAGGCTGCAAGCTCAGAGTTCTCTTTCTCCAGCAGAGCTTCTGCATTATGAAGTTCAGAGATTAGGGAGTCAAGTTTTTGGTCCTTATTAGACTTCTTGGCCTGTCTCCTTAGACGCTCACCAAGGAAGACATGATTCTGCAAAAGGAAAATGAGGTCAACATCAAGGTCAAGCAGAAACAGAACTAATAGCAAAATTACAGAGGGTCGAGGAGACTTACTGTAGTGATGTGAATTCTTGAATCATGGCTGGAATTTAAACATCCATCTATCCAAACCCAAGGTCATTCAAAATCTAAAATTTTGCCCGAAACTTCAACTAGAGATTCACTCTAGTGACTAATGACCATGATTGTCTTCCAATATGATCTATTAGTTTGGATTTCTTCAATGCAAATCAATTGCCCTAGCCAAGTACTCATAAGCCCTAAAGTTTTACTTAAAAACAATAGAAGAACCCTAGCAACTGTCAGTCAAGGAACCTTTTGAATCCATTTGGAATTCAATCAAATTTTTGAAAAGTGTTTGTCAAGTTAATTGTTCCAATGCAATACAAATGATGCACTATTTATAGGCTCAGCCCCATACATGATTAGGGATTTAATTAGGCCTCTTAAACTAGCTTAGAACATAAAGATAGCAGCTAACAATAAGTGGAAAGTTCAACTAAAGTCAAGATAACTAAAGCTGTAAAATAGAGGATTAAAAATGTGAAAATTCTGGTAGTTTTCACCAACTGTCCAGCTCGTGCAGCCATACTTCCAAGGCTTCAAATGGCTTTTTTTCTTCATTAAACACTCCTCCTTGATGTCTTGTATCATCCACAAGTTGAGCTCTTTCCTTGGTTCAGCCTCCATTCATGGTTGTGCTTCAAACAATGTTGTAAAGTCTAGCAAAGTCTCAACACATTTGCTGATAGTTGCAGCCTTGTTCATTCAATTTCCAACCTTGCAATGTCTTGTAATCCCCTATATAAGTCTTCGTACTTGAATACATTACAAGGTTCTTCAACTTGCCAGTCATCTTCAAGCATAACTTCTTCAATCTTGTGAAGAACTTCAAGTTGTTCTTCATGTTCTAGCTTCAATACCGACCTTGTTACTTTCATCCTCAAACTTCCATGCTTATACTTGAAATATTGATCTTTGGACAAGAACTCCCAATCATTATTAATATCATCTTCAATCTCCAACAACTCTTTCATCATTCTTGATCTTCCAACCTTGTATTTTAAATACAAACTCTTATACATAAACTCCTTTATTCCATAAGCATGTTCATATGAGATCTTCCATAAATTATCCCATGCCATGTATGCTCCTTGATCTCCATCATGCAGTATGAAGGGAGGCAGTGTACTTGTCGAGTTTATCGTCGATCAGCTACCAGCATATCTCCCGGTCAACTGAAGGCGCACACTCCATCAGGAACGATTTGGAGTGTGGCCATTGACATAGATAGTCAGAGGACTCCATGGAGAGGTCAAGGACCTACCTCGCGGTCCCTTTAGCAAATTGAGTATCCAGGGAAGCATTCCCTAAAGTTTTCAAAGTGGCCACGACCTCTTCAGCAACGCAAGCTTAGACCTCGAGATCATTGGAGAATTCCCCTTCCCAGAGGAGCTCGGAGGAATCATCTTTGCTAATTGAGAAGAAGGGGAGGAAGAAGACATTGCAATCTTCATAGGCCTGTCAGAGACCTCAGCATCCCATTTCAAAGTGGTTCGAGTCCTCTCGCGAACTGTCATCTTTTTTTCCCCAAGATTAAGGAATTGGGATTGTAGCTGGAGCTGTGATGGCAGCCGTGGCAGAGGTGCCACCGGCTCCTCCGGCAAAGGTCCTAATTGCAGTAGATTTCAACAGCTAGGAAGTGGTCCTCATTGCGTCAAGACAAAAAAAAAAAAGAAGCTGTTAGTGCACAACAACAAATCAGCAAAATAGCAGAAATTAATCAAAGGCAGGAAAGCTCCCTACCAAAAGGGGGAACCCCCATAGCTCTTCTAACCGATGGGAGGTCGTGGTCTAGCAAGGCGAAGGAAAGTTTTAGGCAGAGATTGGAAGGGCACACCCGACCTTGACATGCACAGAATTTGCTAAGTCAATTAGGGTCATTGGACAGGTCGGGGAGTTCATTGAAGAAGGAGCGGTTCAGATTTCAATCCGGATAAGACTCAGACCAGATTAGGTTGTTTGGAAGATGGGCAAAGAAGAAAAGATTTTTCCACTCCCCCATTGAGGACTTGAAATGACCAACTAATATATATAGGGGGTTAAATTGAAGGTACCCTTTGGAGGCACCCTTTGCGGTTGAAAAGACGCCTAACCTAAAGAAACTTCTAAAGAGCTCCAAAGAAATTAGAACTCTGAAAAGATGGCAGGCTGCTATGAAAGCGACCACTAGCCGGATGGAATTGGGGACAAGTTTAGTGAGCCCAAAATATGCAATGTCCATAAACAGAGGATTAAGGAAGGATACCTCCCTTGAGGTTGGAAACATAAAGGATTATGCATCCATTACGTCTGCTGTAAGGGCGTTCTCCCTCCACAGTTGCGACTATGTCGCCCTTCTCCGCACTAATTTCAAAAATGTCAGTAGAGTCTAGGGAAGAAAACACAGAGTAAGCTTCTACGTCAGAAAGCTCATAGACTTGGCTCTTGACAAGGTTGGCTTTGACAGAAATTGGAGGGTAGTGAAAAACAACATTCTCCAAGTCAGCAAGAGAAGGGGAGGGGTCTACCTCTCCTGAGTGGAAAGAAGGTGTATTAGAAGTAGAAGACATGGTGGGTCACACAACAGACATCAAAGTTTCGAGGAAAGGATAAAATTTTTCAAAAAAAAGAGAGAGAGAGGAAAAAAGAGAAGTCACTCGGTAAATTCCTTGGAGGTGAAGAGGGAAGTTGTCCTTAACTCTTGATTTGTTCGAGCAAAGGAAGAGAGGAGTTTAAAGAAGGAGTAGGAAATATTGCGAAGAGAAGGTATTGAAAAATCGAGTTCTTGCAAAACTACAGAAGAGTTTAGGTAAATCCTAAATCTTCAAAAGACACCTATTTTACATGAGATAAGGAGTCCCTTGGGCTGCTGGATAGGAGCCGATATGCTAGAAAGTAGGGCAACTTTCCAAAACTGCATGGAGAGACTTTCCAAAACTGAGGAGGCAGGTTTCCTTAGAAGGTCACGACTTTAAATGGTAATTTAGGCCCACAACCTTTGAGCTGGTTGGGCCTAAAGGGGTGATATGATTTCCTTGTAGGTTGAAGCTTATATTTTCACACAAACAAAGCAAAGCAAACCAAATCAATTAAAGAAAAGGACTCATCAAAGATTTGTTTTTGGGAGATTATGAGACCTTTGTAGAATAATCCACAACAACCAACCTCTTGATTTGTAAGGACAACTCAATACCTCACCCAAAGTGATTGAGAGCCCAAGGTTTAGTGACTAAGAACATTAAAGAGGATGTTCTAATAACACTATACAAAAGATCAAGTTTGATCTTGTGTAATGAAAGTTCTTTAAAGGAAAGTTGTTTTTCTTGTCTAAAAATCAATCTCTCTGTAATGGCTGAAACAAGAGCCTATTTATAGTGCTAAAACCCTAAACTAATCTAACTAAATGTTTTTGGTGAAACAAGCTGCAAATTACAAGAAAGAATAGGGTGAAACTAAGGAAAAACGTACAGTTTTTGGTTCGATTGTCCCTCGACTGGCACCTATCATTACACCGGTTGAGGTGCCGGTTCTTTTCTACTTGTCTTCAGTTTTTCATCGATGCCAGTTGTCCCACAGGGGGCCACGCTAGTTCTTCTCTGGAAATAGCTCAAGCTGCTTCAATTTGACCGGGGCCTGTGACAGCGTCGGTTGTCTCTTCCAGCCATGATCATGGTTGTTTCTCTTGGTTCTTCTTCCTTCCTTCCTTCCCAAGCCATTTTTGGATGTCGTCCCTTGACCCCAACGCCATAATCTTTCCTAGACTGCATCGTTGTATCGTCTTCAAAGCCTTAGATTGAATATGCATTCCATATCTTTAAACCTTCTGATTCATCTTCATGTTTATTCCTCCCGAGCATGGCTTCGAAATCAAATCGTTCCTCCTTGTCAAAGCCTTCATCATTCTTCTTAAAATATGTTAATTGTATGTGGCTTCATTGCGTAGCATCTCTGGATATCCATCATTCATACTTCTTCTTAAAATATGATACTTGTATATGGCTTCATTACGTAGCATCTTTGGACATCCACCAAAGGGGGTAATGATGCGAGAAACGGGTATGACTAGGACAAAGTTAACCAGAATGGGCAAGACCCGCACAAAGTCAGCCCTAATGGGCTCAAGGCCCCAACCCTCAATACCCGAAAGTTAGACTCAAGAAGTCAACAAGGAAAGGTGGGTAATGACCTGCTACCACCAACCTCTCAGGTCACAGACCTCCAAAATGAGCTCAGGAGGGGTCTTACCATACCACGACCTTTGACCTGGTAAGCACCAATCTACTCATACATTTTCCATGCCACGATCAATTGTACGTGACTCCTAACATCTCCCATGAGCCCACGGTCACTCAGCACGCCTCCCAGAAGAAATAATCGAGACCCTCGGCATCCATGAGCAGGTCGTAAAGTTGGCCTAGAGGTTGGTTAGCAAGCTCGTAGTTCTCAGCTAGAGATGTGAATGGCAAGATATCCCAACCGAGGGAAGCTTCACGATTCTAGGGGCAATTGGTGGAATAGGATATGATCCTACAATTATCCTAATTGCCTACTATCACGTAATAGAAGTGCCCTAATCAAATAGGCAACTACCTTCTTCTGAATATATAATCAAATAATAATCAGTCCATGGACAAGGACAGTTTTTCGGGAGCTAATTACCCAAGATAGCTCTCTTAGAATACTGACTTTGGCATTGAAGCTCTTCCCCGGGCGATAGCCCACTCTGGTGACCTGCTTCTTTTCTTCTAAGGTTGCCGACATTGACGTCATCATGGTTCCAGGGTGACTAGGAGGCTACTCTTGAGCTCCTCCAATCTCATTTCCTAAATTAGTTAAAATTTTATTAAGAAATTGATATCATCAAGTTTAAAATGAACTAAGTCAACTTATTTCTTAAAATTTGTGGAAGTCAAAATGGGATATTCAAATCCGGACTGAGGAAGTATATATTTGGAAAAATGGCCTTTTTCATCCTTTAAGTTTACAAATTTCGCCACAAAAATCCCTTAAGTATAATTTCTACTTTTTAAGTCCCCTATGAATTTTTGGCATTCCTTTTACGTCATTTTAATTTGAAAATTTGATTTTCAGGTCAAGTCAACCATATGGCTCCTTTTTTAAAATCAAATTTCAAGGGGCAAAAATGGTATTACACTGTTTTGTAATAGCTTTTACCGCCCTCCCTTTCCAACCCAAATTGCCTTGAAAAAATCAACCCAAATGGGCCCAAGGCCCCAAAGCCTCAATACCTAAAAGTTAGACTCACGAAGTCAACAAGGATAAGTGGGCAACGACCTGCAACCACCGACCTCCAAGGTCACAGACCTCCTAATTGAGCTCTAAAGAGGTCTTACTAAGATCTCTACCTTTGATCCGGTAAGATCTAATCCGTCTCATACATCTCCTATGCCGCGACCAATTGTGCACGACTGCTATCATCTCCTATGAGCTTACGATCACTCGGCACAACCTCCTGAAAGAGATGATCGAGACCCTCAACGTCCAAGGGCAGGTCGCGAGGTTGGTCTAGAGGTCAGTTTGCGAGCTCGTAGCTCTCGATGGAGACTTGAATGGCAAGATAACCCTACTAAGGGAAACTTCAGGATTCTAGTAGCAATTGGAGGGATTCGATATGATTCACTGTTATCCTAAATGCCTACTGTCAGATAATAAAAAAACCATAATCTAAGAGGTAACTAATTTCATCTCAATATAAAATCAAATCATAATCAGTGTACTGATGGAGATCAAGAAGCATACGTGGCATGGGATAATTCATGGAAGATCTCATATGAAGATGCTTATAGAATAAAGGAGTTTATGTACAAGAGCTTCTATTTCAAATATAAGGTTGGAAGATCAAAAATGAAGAAAGGCTTGTTGGAGATTGAAGATGATATTAATAATGATTGGGAGTTCTTGTACAAAGATCAATATTTCAAGTATAAGCATG
>JAOXNR010055012.1:0-11667 GCA_028571225.1 Parsonsia alboflavescens | reverse complement strand
ATATATTTCTATTCTTGTTTCAACTTTAACTTTATATTTTGACTATTAAATTTTAAATATTCCCGGGTAATGGTTATAATTATTATTTAATAATTAGTATCGATTGATTATTTTAAATTTGATAGATAAGTATATATTAATTTGACTTTTTAGCATCTGTTATAATTATTATTTACTAATTAATAACAATTGTTATTTTAAATTTGATTGATAAATGTGTATTAATTTAACATTTTAGCATCTTTAACTTCAAGTTTTTGTTTAACTTATTTAAATTTTACTTTCTTTTCTATTTTTATAAGTAAATATAATAATTATTTTTTTTGACAAAATGTAATAAAAAATAAAAAATATGTTGGGTATATCCGACCTGATATCCGATAACCATTAGATACGAACTTGATTTAAGTAGATTGAATTTGACGAGTAATCAGATAGGATTCAAATCCTATTTTTATTCATCGAGTCCGAATTCTAACAATTCTAATACCGTTTATATTCCTAATAACAAAGTGGAGTTGAGAATTTCTCAATAGAAATAGTTAGGCACAATGGAGGCCTGCGGGAATCAGGAGCCCAGGCTTAACATGGGCCATGGAGCCCACTCTTGGGAGAGGAAGACCATGCAAATGAACTGGAATCAAATTTAGTTAGGCTTAGGCCATCACCGTTGTTGTTGAGGTCCCTGCCCCCGCACCTCCAACTTGGTGCAAAGATTCACTACGACAGCATTTTCGAATTTTTCAACTTCGAAATTGCTTGACAGAATTCAAATGCCAAAACACAAAAGAAGAAAAAAAATAAAATGATAAAATTCTGGAACAGGAACTAATAAAAAGCACCGTTCCAGAACTCGATTCTGCCGTGAAGAACCCTCTCCACTTAGAGAGGTTTACAATTTTAGGTTTCTGCTGTTTATTATCCAAGATCTCGAGTCTAGAACACACTTAAAGCACACAATTTTATGTTTCAAACTGCATGTCCTGGTGCACTTGACTTGGGTCCTCTTTGGTAGTAACAGATTGACTTGCCCTAACAGTTGTGATAAATCATTTCTGGTCCACATTCAAAGTTCAAGTTTTTGTGGAGAAGAATGGTTCAAGAAATGAAATGAGAAATAAATAAAATTTAACAACAGTTTTATGAGTTCAAATCATTAATTTGTCCCCAATTATCATCTACTCATGGCCGGAGTTTTCTGCAGCGTGACAAATCTGAATATAGCAAAGAGCAGGGGAGATGAAGTTTACATATCAGTGGTACCATTGAGAGCTCCCAAAGGACCAGGGCAGCTGCTCATGTCCTCTTTTTATTCCCTCAATTTCTTTGATTTTCAGCATTTTATGGTCATCCTCAAGCCCTCATCAGCATCGTCATCTCCTTACCCTGAAGCTCTGGTTTGTGATTTTCAACCTGAACATCCTGAGGATTTGTTCACAGCAGTTGCAGCACTATCTGGGAGGAACATTCCTGGGATTGTCCTCACAAGGAAGATAAAGAATCTACCAAAGAGAAAATGCTGGTTTGCCGGATACTCCAAACGGGATTCAGCTGTAAAGGCTGTGGAGAAATTCAATGAAAATTGGGATTCTGATTTGCGAATTGGGTACCATGATTGTAGAAACTATGTGGAGGGACTGGTGGAATATCTCACAGGTGAAACACTTGTGCTGAACAAGCTGAGAGACACATTGATGTAGTGAGAAGAGAAAGAAAATTGATTTAGGTGAAATTAGATTTTGATTCTGTTGATAAATTCACGAAGCCAACAATATTTGGCTCTGTTTCTTCCCTTGTATTCAAGTACTTCGCAGTAAGAGTGACCTTTTGGTGCAGGGTTTGCTATTGGTTTTTCACAGTTTTTTTAGCTTTAAATCTGAAATTATCGATCAAAGACTATGTTTTTAGTGGAAATGGAGATGAGGAAAGCTTTTTTGAATTAATTCCATTTCTGGAGGCCAAAACTTTGTGTGGGTAAATGCCCTCGGAGGAACAGTATTATACAATTTTATTTTATCTATTCAAATGGAGTTAGAATAGTTATAGGGTAATGCTAAGGTGGGCAAACCAATTGTTGAGTACTCTGTGAGGTGAGCTCCCAATCCATAGTGTATCAATCCCAATCCATGTTTTGAAAATAAGGACCAAAACATTTGATAATTTTAGGGAAAGTTTAAGACATCACTTAATTAAATTCTTGACATATTACCACAATGAAAGGCTTTAGCATCACTTAAAAGTCCAATTCTAATCGAGGATACATAAATGTAACATACGCATCCCACATCAACAATAAAGCATTGAAAATTTAATATTTTTAATGCTATTAAATAAATTCTTATATAAAAAAATTATTACAAATATTTTTTATAAACTGTACTTTAAAAGGATAAAGTAAACTTCAGAAATATTTGAATAATTTTTTTTTTAAAAAAGAAAAACATAGTTGACCGTTATAGACTTAATTGGAGCACTTCACGACGTGTGCTCCATATACTATATAGCATTTTTGATATATATATATATATGCCCTACAGAAACCAGTATTATTATATTAAATATATATAATACAATCCCAAAACTTCACCATGCCCTACAAAAACCAGTATGTATATATAAGATCTCAACGTTTCAGTGGAATAGAATCCACAAAAAGACCTTTTCTTTCATTTTCAACCCCTTTAAGCTCTCCTGCCTCTCTCGCCCACCGCCCCACCTGCAATTATAATGAGTATCTTTATTTGAGGTTTTTTTTTTTTTTAAAAAAAAAAAATTTTAATAATTTTTTTTGTAACAAGATCTAACCTTCCCTGACATACTTTTCTTCTAATCTTGAAGGATTCTTCAAAAAGCTTCTTTTTAGAAAAGACATTTGCTTATCTAAGTTTGGTTTGAGTCTTTTTTCAACCTTTTATTATGGTCCTAAACACTCCACAAGATTGTTGATGAGCCTATGGTTTTGTGAAATTGGTTTTCTTATGGATTATGGTGAAAAGTTGACTTCTTTTGTGTTTTTGGGATGTCAAGGAATTGAATCAAATAGGATATTATGCATTTGATTTAAGGTAAAAAGCGTTAGATATGCCTCTATACTTTTTTAAAATTTGAATTTTACCCTTTTACTTTTAATGCTTTAGTTTTTTCTCTCTAACTACTAAAATTTATAAAAATAGCCTTTTTGTCAATCTTAGGCATTTAGACCTAACGGAATTCCACCATGTGCCATCCAAGGTCTTTTCAGAAAAGATAATTTCGTCCCTTCCTTTTCTCTTTCAACAATGAAATGAAAAAAAAAAAAAACGGAACCCACCCCAATAAAAACAAATCCATGCCAAACCTATAGGTCGATTTGTTTAGGATGTTTAGGCGAAGAACAAATCCATGCCTCTCTGCTAGAAAAACCCACAAAATATGTTGATTTCAGAACACCTTATCATCGTGCTTTACCCCTCTTCTTCCTTTTCTTCCCTTACGCACTGCACACAACTTAATTCAGACTCACCTAACAACATCATTCTTCTTCATGGCTCATCCTCAAACCCCAGATCTTCTCAATCTCCCTGAATTTTCTATTGTCCCCAAACCTAAATCTTCTCATTCAAGAATCTTTGTAAAATTTTTGATTCTCACATCATTGCCATTTTGAGTGACTCATAGCCAACAACAGATCTACCAACGCTAGCTATTGGGTCTGTTTCTTAACTGTAGCATCATTACCAACCCTTGTTGCCCCTCTTAAATTGTTCATTTGTTAATTGGCTTGAAGTTGAATGTGTCTCTTAATGGATGGAATTAAGTGATTCTCTTGAAGGAGAAAAGGAAAGGATGTAATTGCCCTTTTGAAAGCTCATGAAGATGGCATATGATGAAATTCCATTGGGATTAAACACCTAAAATTGACGGAAGAGTTGTTTTATATAGACTTTATTAGTTGAAGGGCAAAACTAAAACTTTGAAAGTTAGAGAGAAAATGTAGATTTTGAAAAGGTTGAAGGGTATGTGATGTTTTTATCCTTTGATTTATTTTTATGTTTTATTATTCTGCCTATCTATTTTATTATTATATGTTACATTTAAACAATAAATTTTGACTTGCCATTTCAATTTTGTAGTTTGTTTCCTATTAATGAATAAGAATCAACAAAAATTTTCAAGAAGATTTTCCACAGCCTACAAAATTGTGTTATACTTCAAGTTTTTATATCTTAATTATAGCCCAAAATTAGAATAAACGTAAACGTTCTAATGTTATGTACCACTATTTTAAATTATTATGATTATTTAAACAAGATGGCCTAAGAAGAGTAAGGCCCTTCGTTAGAAGTTATTATTATTATTTTTAGAAAATAGAGACTTATTTTTTAAAAGAGTATTTAAATAAAAAATTGTTTGGTTAGTTTTTTAAAAAACAATCAAGTCAGAAAAAGTAAAAATTTAGCATATTTTTTTAACCAGAAAATAAAATCACCTTTGGTTACTATTTTCAAAATAGTTTTTTTTTTTTTGGTTGTTCTGGAAAATTTGGAGAAAAAAAAAAAAATTGTTTTGTAGAGATGTTTTGAAAAACAGTTTTACAAAAAAGTTTTCAAAATCTTGTTTTTGGAACAACTTTTAGAAAACTGTTTTTAGATATTTTCTATTTTGTTTTTCCATTTTCTTTTCTTAAAAAAAAGCTCCTTGTATAATTCCAATGCCAAAATTATTAGATTCCACCCATTGCTACAATGTAAAAATATTTTTTTAAACTGTTATTATTATGGTTTTTTAAAATATAATATATATAATATATATATATATATTTAAAATTAATATATATATAGATTGTTTTATGACAGTTTTTTTTCTTCAAATTTGTTAATTTATTATTATGATTTTTAAAATAACTTTATTTTATTTTTATAAAAAAAAAAAATACTTTTCTTTGTATTTCATATTTCATGTAAATTTTTTGTGCAAGAATTAATATGTTATTTATTGTTACTTCGATTAATTATATTAATGATATATTTAATTCAATTCATAAATTAATAAATTTTCTAACTTTTTTTAAAAAAACTTCCTTTGGCAAATATTTATATAAAATTTTGAAGGGGATTATATTGAAAAAAATCTTTTTTAAGAAATTAAACTCAATTTAAAAAATTTCTAGATTACTGAGAAATTTTTTCTTTTATTTCATAAAATTGTTTTACAAAACAGTTCTCAAGGACAAAAAAGCAAAAATAGAACCAAATAGGCTCCAAGTTTTTAAAATTTTTTTTTTGACTAAGCATTTCATGTACTATTTACCTTCTTCAAAGTAACATTTTAATCTCTCTTTTGCCTTTTTGTTCTTTTACTTCTAATTTTTCCTTTATTTCTTCTCTTTTCATTTCCTTTTCCATTCTTTTCTTTTTATTAGTTTAAGTACATTATTATAACTTATGTAATAACAAATAATGGTTATTAATGAGTTTTTTTTAAAAAAAATAATATTTATAAAATTTTAAAAAGTATTTTCTCATGCAGACAAGCATTTTATATTGAGAAAAAACTAAATAAACTCAAAAGAGAAAACACTTATAAATTATTATATTCAAACACAAGATAATTTAATTTAGAAAATAAATCCCTTCTAAAAAAAGTTCATTTTTATAAAACTTCATCCAAACTGACTTTAATTTCGGATCAAAATTTCTATATCTAAATGATCAGATTTTTTTTAGAGAATAAAGCGTTTAGTGATGGAGGTTTGGCGAACAATATATGTTTATTCAAAAAATAAAATGAGCAAAAGATAACTTGAGGGGGACATAAACAAGATGTATCAAGAAATATCTTTAGGAGAAAAATAGAATAATGAATAAAAAAATCACGATGTGTCGAGAAATATCTTTAGAGAAAAAGAATAGAATAATGAATCGTCCTAAAAAAAAAAAACACTTGTCTTCCTAAATTATTTCTTTTTCCAATATATATAGTGATGTTCAAGTCATTTTACAAGCAACTCGACATTCTACTTATTTAGAAGGGTGTTGATGAGATTCGAATTCAAAACTTATAATTTCCGTGCTTGCCATTCCACCCACTTTAAATCTCCAAACGGACGCACTTGGCTTTCTGAATGTTACAAAAATTCATGGAGTTTTTCGTCTAAAGAGCAGAACTGCAACTCATGTCCAAGACTTGGCCGGTATTGGGAATGCAATCCGGGAGAAGAGTTGCATGTTCTTTCTGGAATATATGCCAATGCTTATCACCGGCATGACATATATTATCCATATTCAATATACTTATTATCCATATTCATGACATTCAGGATCCATTTGGATTGGCTTATAAAAAAAATTACAATTTTAAAAGTTTTTTTTAAAAATTAAAAGTATTTTTTCCTTAAATTAAACTGTTTTGTGATTGGATGTAATAATTTATAAGTATTTTTCGAAATTAAAACTTGTTTGGATGAAAAAGCATTTTTTATTTTTTAATATTTAATAGAATAGTTATATTTTATAAGTTATAATATATTAATATTAATATTTTAATATATTTAAGTAAATTTTAATTGTTTTTAACATAATATATTAAAAATCGAACCTTTTAAAATATCATAAACTAAAGAAATGATGCAAAAATAATAATCAATAAATAAATTATGTTCAATATAATCTCTATTTGTATTTTTGACATATTTTTATTCACTACAAGTCATAAAAATATTCACATAAATTTTTTTTAAAAATGAATTTTAAAAATATTGTAATAGAGAAATAAGAAAAAAAGACTAAAAAACAATATAAAGGAGAGAAAGAAAAAGAAAAAGAGTTGGGGGATAAAAAACAAAATGAAAAAAAAAAAAAAGGAAATAAAACAGCACAACAGTGGTTCTTATTATCGACACTCTGTATCGCCAAATCTTCCAATATTTGATAGTGAAGTGCCACTCAGATCCACTTTTGGGGGGCTCAGATGGGCGTGTCAAAATAAAAGGAGAATATGATGTGGACACACCTCGGCCAATCAAAGACATGGACAAGGATCGATGAAGTGTCCCAATAGGTAGAAATTTGTTTGTCTTATTTTAGTTTCAAAAATTAGTTGGAATCTTCTCATGGAAAAATTTACATTTGCACCCACCATTTCCCTTTGAACTCCGGCCCTACAGTCTTAAATGTGTGTTAGGCCTGCTCCAACAATGAATAGGAAAAAATAAATATATTTTTATTACATACATGAGAATCGAACCAGCGACCTTTTCATTATATCCATTACTAAACTCCCAACATGACATAGTTTTATTACTTTTAAAAGACAATTATATTATTAATATCTTTAAATATTTTTTATTTATTCACAAAATAAATTCAAATAAATAATTTCACCAAATAAAATAAAGAGGCGAGAAGGAGTTTCGACTTCTCCGTTCCCTCTTCCAATTTCCGGAACAGTGTAATCGAAAATGCCCGTCCGACTTCTGGAACAGTCCAATTTCCTTTTGAATTCTCTATTATTTTTTTTCATCCTATAATATAATAATGAAAATGTCCTTCCCAATTTGATCAACTGACCGTTGATTATAAATTCCTATGACTTTTTTGAAAATTCCAGTCGAAAGGATAAAAATGACTAATTGGTAAATAGTTTAAGGATTAAACAAGTAAAAAAAATATTTTAGATACCAAAATGACCAAAAGGATATAATTTGAATCATAAATTGGCTACTAATTTTAAATAATTAATATACCATCAAATAAAAAATACACTAATAATTATATAACAAATCATATCAAACAATCAAAGTTCAAAATCCTAGTTCCCGTAGCTTCTCCTTTCCTACCAAGTACCTTGGTTCTTTCAAAGATTGGTTTTTTTTTTTTTGGTGAAATTATTTATTTGAAAATTGGAAGAAAGAGTCGAGAATTTAGGATTTAAAGTTTTGATTTAGAAGTAGAAGAATAAATACGAGATATGGAGAAGAGAGGTAAAGGTTTTGGTGAATCGGTTATTGTAGAATGAAAATAACCCTAGAATAGCTTGTTTAGTCAAATTCTAGCATGGAAATGAGTTGATTACTAGGCAAATTTAATGAGTTATGAGTTATTCAACTAAGAAGTTGGGATTTTTTTAGACTCGATGAACTAGGTAGAATTGATCTATATCACTAAATTTGTCGAGTCAACTCGTATATTAAACGATTTTAGCTTACTTCTGATTTTGAAGTGATTTGACACGATTACATAGAGTATTCTAGTAAACTCTTACTAGTTAACTCGATATTTTAACTTTTGCCCCATTTCCCAGCCCTAACCATACCTTCACCTCTTTCACCCAAATTCTCACTCCATCCTTCATCAAATTTGAACTCCCTTTCAACTAACAACATAGGCGCTAACATCCTTACTGATTTACGCTCCTTCAGGTATAATTTTGATCTCCATCTAGATATTTTAAATTTCTTTGTGGTTAGTTGGAGTTGGAGGAGTTTGGTTGCTCTTTGGTATTTTGACATTGAAGAGTTTGAATGAATTTATTTAATTTTTTGGGGACTTTTGACTTGAAAGAGAAAACCAGTAATTGAGTTGTTTTTACATTAATGGAAGTTGCTTGACCTTCTTCATTGCGTATTGTGGGGAGCAGAAATCATTCGCTATGATGTAAAGGAAGTCCATTACTGAGAGTAGAGGTGATCTCGTCTTGCTTGCTGGGAGAGAAGAAGCTTTTGGATGTCATTCATGGAGAAAAATTTCCTACTAATTGAAATTCTACATGACCTCTTTTGCTTATGAATCCTAATTCCTTTCTAATCATGTCAAAATTACCGTTACTATTTATGAATGAACTTTAGTTTTATTGTTGGTGATTATTGATTTAATTATTTTCACAAAATTAACAGGCTACAGGTGAGGCCAGGCTTAGGCAAAAAGAATTACCTATAATAGGTCACAGGCAAGGTCCAGGCCAAATGATAGACTACCAGGCCAAGCCTACTAAGCAAAAAGCTAGGCTTGGCTTCACAATTAGTCCCAAATATTGTATCTTACTACTAAGCTAAGCAAGACTTCAATGATATGTATAAACTTATTTCTACATTATTTGAGCAAGCTATCAAGTCCAGTTTTAAGCTGAGCATGATGATCTTTAGGTTCGGTTTTCTACTTTAAAAAGAGCACATGGAATTTCATCTTCATATCTCGGATCGATACCTATTCCTCTAACTTGACTTCCACTTCTCTGGTTGTAAATCTAGAATATGATCTTTTCAGGTGTAAACTTCTTATGTTAAATGATCTTCATATAAGTTTTCGAATAGAGGACTCGCTATGGGTACTTTACATCCATTTGGAATATAATTTCCAGTTGGGAAGTCATTCACACATGGAGGTACTAGAGAGTGGAGAAGGTTGCAAATGATTTCCTCAGATACTGAAAGTTTCATCTTTATTGCTATTGATAATGGAGATGTCGATTTTTGGCATGATGACTGGCTGATGACTGGGGAAATTGCAGGAAGGATTAAGTTAGAACTGATTGGGGATTTGCGTGTTAGGGATTTGTTTGTTAATGGAAGCTTTGGAAATTCAGCATTTTCCAAAGTTGGAGGGTAGTTCCAATCTTTACATTTGGGGTCTAACTAAATTTGGGAATTTCACTTTGATGCCAAACTGTCAAGAAATCTGCTAAACAGAAACATAATAGGATGATAAAGAGAAACTATCAAAGTTCTCTGAATTGATAATAATAAATATAAAAATAAGTTTAACACATCTTATATAGGTTAACTCTAAATAGCAAATAAAACAAAATAGAAAAAGGATTAAAATATCCTTAAAACTGGAAATAACAAAAAAATCTATTAATCAACGCTTGTCCCTGCACCATCCTCTCTTGCTAGGAAAAGATTTGCTCTCGAATTTGGCTCGCCATTACTGAGAACAACAACCTCTACTATATCTTCCTTTGAATGATATGGTGACAAGTCAGCCACGTTGAAGGCCCCTAAGACATTGTACTCTCCCGACAGCTCAATCTTGTAGGCATTGTCATTAACTTTCTCAAGCACCTTGAATGGCCCATCTGCCCTAGGCTGCAGCTTCCCAAATTTGCTCGTTGGAAACCTCTCCTTCTTATGTCGAATCCAAACCAAGTCACCCTCTTTGAAAACAACCTTCTTCTTGTGCCTGCCAATGTGCTGCTTATACTTCAAGTTTTGCTTGGTGATTTGGTTGTGAACCTATGAATGCAACTCTTTGATTGGCATGGCATGCTTATCTGCATATGACATGGACTGCTTATTTACTGGTAATGGTGTGATGTCTAGAGAAGTAATTGGATTACGACCATAAACAATCCCAAAAGGACTCTTTCCTGTAATACGATTCACAAACCTGTTGTAAACAAACTCCGCTTGAGGCAAAAGTTAATCCCCTTGCCGTTGATTATCTCCAATCAAACTACTTAACAAATTCTCCAAACTTCTATTGACAACCTCAATTTGTCCATTTGTCTGAGAATGGTGTGAAGAACTAAACTGTAGCTTGGTTCCCATTTACGCCAAAGAGTGCTCCAAAAATGACTTACAAATTTAACATCCCTGTTAAAAGTCATGGATTTAGGAACTCCATGCAGCTTAACAATTTCCTGCAAAAATAAGTGTGCAATCTGTAAAGCATCAACGGTCTTGTTGCAGGAGATACAATGGGCCATTTTTGAGAACCTATCTACTACCACCATCACTGGATCTTTATTTCACAATGTCCTGGGCAATCCCAAAACAAATTCAAGACTGACATTTTCCTATGGTGCCACTGGGACAGGCAAAGGCAAATATAAACCAAAGTTATTGCCTTTGGTCTTAGCTATACGACACCCCTTGTACCTCTCTACAACTCAGATCACATCACACTCCATTTGAGGCCAGTATAAATGCTCACATAGTCGAGTCAACGTCTTATCAACCCCAAAATGCCAATCTAAACCTCTTGTATGACTCTCAGTAATAATAGACTCCTTTATTAAGCATTTAGGAATACACGGTCTGTTGCCCCTGAAAAGAAAGCTCTCCTGAATCAGAAACTGCTGATATGAACCTACTTGACACTGCCCCCAAACATATCTAAAATTAGGATCATCAAAATACAGTTCAGCAAAAGTATCAAACCCCAATGCTTTAACCTACATGGTAGACAATAAAGAATGGCGCCTACTCAATGCATCAACTACCCTATATAGAACCCTTGCTTTATGCTTGATGGCAAAACTAAAAGCTCGAAGAAACTCCACCCATTTTGCATATCTAGCATTCAGTTTATGCTGCCCATTAATGTATTTCAAAGCTTCATGATCTTAGTACAGAATAAACTCTTTCGAGATTAGGTAATGCCTCCAATGCTCCAAACTCCTCACTATTGCTTAAAACTCTTTATCATAAGCAGAGAATCGACACCTAACTTCATTCAACTTCTCAGTAAAGAATGCCACTGGTGTATTTTTTTGACTTAATACCCCTCCAATCCCAACTCCTGAAGCATCACACTGAGTGGGGCTTGCCCTAGTGGTAAACCCACTTGGTATCCGCTGCCAGAGGTTTTGGGTTCAAGTCCTGCTGATAGCAGGGACAGTGTTCCCCCCCACCCACCCCACAACCATAAGAAAAAACTCCTAAAGCATCACAATGAACTTAAAAAACAT
>JAOXNR010055011.1:0-11668 GCA_028571225.1 Parsonsia alboflavescens | reverse complement strand
AAATTTTTTTTTTTAAATTTTCTTTTTATTGAAATTCCCCCCCCCCCCCTTTTTTTTTTTAATGAAAACTGTCCGAAGTTATGGGGGTTTGGTAGATTCCTACCTGTTTATTAAAAAGAGGAGGGGACATAATGAACCGTAATCCTTAACGGGTGAAAATCAATCCACTACATAGCATAAACTATATACGAAAGCCACTTAAAATGGAAAAATTATAAGCTTTCTAAATATGGAATAGCTACTGGACTCCTCAATATAGATAAAAGCACATCGTGCAAACCGAATCTCATGACAAATCAATAGAGGGATAATTTTGGAAATAATACTCAATCTCTTCTCTTGGTTATTCCAACTTTTTAGTCTTTCATTCTTGAAATTAATGAATGTTTCACCACTTAAAATAAATAATTTTTCAATATAAATTCTCATGATTAATAACCTCTTCAATTCAAAAATTTACATCTACTTGCTCAATAACAATAATTACCATAATGAGAACAATAAATTTGCAACTTTAAAAGTTAAATAAATTCGTTTGTGAAGTTAAAATGAGATATTTAAATTCAAAGGGAGGGAAGTATATTCTTACTTTTCTTTGAAAATAAGAACCCACAAACCACAAATATTTATTCATGAGAGGGAGAATAATAGCGTCATCACTTTTCAAACAACTTTTGTTGTAGATGAGTAGGAATTTTTTGTCCTTTTAGTTGACAATGTTAATTCTTTGACAGTGTTCTCCCGAACGTTTCTTTTTGACTTTCATTTCTCCATTCACTTGCATGGTATTAGTCAACAGAGTAGTGTCAAGAAGTCTCACGTCTGCTTTTCCTCCATTCATTCTTTGTGGTCAAGCAAGCACCGATCGTCTGTAAAATTTTTCAGTTTCTAATTAATTATCAATAGGAATTGTAGATGCTTTTGAGATAAAGATGGACTGATCATGTCTTTTTTTCCTTCTTTTTTTTTCTTAATCCGGTTAGGATTCTAAGTCTGAAACTGGAGCTGCAATCATGAATACTTTTCCAACTCCATAAAGGAATTGATGGACTAGAATCTAGGTCCACTATCTTCTATACATAGTTGTTGTATTAGCATTATTTTGTAACTCTTGAGAGAAAAAAATGAGATTCTTTATAATAGATAGTAGAGTTCATGTGTAACTTTATATCTCCGATCAGCTACGAAACGGTGATTTGATTTAGTTGATAGGTTTGGTTACAGGTAATCAGCAAGTTATAATTTGGGCTCATCTCGTGGTTGATGAGATTATCGTTTTCTGTCTAGTGGTTAGGGTTCATATTGTTTTTCACAAATCAGGGTTGTATTCATTCAAAAAAGATAATGGACTTAGGTTTATGATTATGTAACAATCCAAGGTTTTTCCCTATTTGGATTTCCTCTAAAAAATTTATTTGTCTCCTTGTTTAGTGCTTTTCAAATTTGGTGATTTTTTAATTTTCACATAGAATTAAAACTAAGAAGGAAATATTTAAATTTTATTGTTCTTGGAAAGGAAAGCTCATTGTTCACAAAATATTAGTGGTTGTATAATTGTGATGTTTCTTTTCCATTTTGAATCTCAATTAATAAATATTTTTTCATTTATTGTAAAGAAAGGGAAGTGTAGCTATATTAATGAGATCGAAGGGAACACTTTTTATTCTATATATATTACTAGAGTTTTCAGTTAAGCTCTCGCATGCACATTGACTGTTCTATTAGTGGTAGCAACTCACCAAGACTAGAGTGTTCAGGAAGATGAAGACGGAATCGAACTCATGACTTGTGATATATAGGCTTCACCTCCCAACCACTCGCCCACACCCTTGGGTGCATCTTTTGGCCATGTTTCATTACCAAGCACTTTGTGTTTTCTTCCCTTATATTCTATCTTTGTTTTACATTCATTTCATGATCTTACCATATTAAATTTCTACTTCAATTTAAAGTTCAACCTTATAGAGATGAAATTTGTAACGTTATAGCGAATTTGCATTACCTAAACCCCTGAAGTATTTCTCTTTCATCCATCAATTCTGTCTTCAAGAGTACTCACTTGCACAAAAATATGTTAGAATCAGATTTAAGGATGCATGTAATGAAATTTTGAATCCTTATCCATGATCAGACTTAATTTTCAGCTACAAAAAATTAAGTCTTGCAATCATCAATGAGCCTTTGGTCATCGTGGTCCTTCCTCGCCTGCATCGTCATGGTCCGCTAAGTAGGTAACCGTTTAAGTAGAAAAAGAACATGCATGCAATTAGATATTATAATTCTTAGTTCTTTTCTGCTTAATTAACATTATTAGAAAAGATAAAAATTTGTGCGATATATAGAGGATCCATACATGTTGCGCAGTATATACCATCTAATGAGAGATTTGAAAATGTTATATGTAGTCTCTTAATATAAATATTTGGTTTATTTTTCTTTTATTTCTAATCATAAGTCATTGTAGGAATTTTTTAGGATTTTTTTTTTTTCATTTTTCAAATTGCCTTCTCTTGTCATTATATCTCCTCTCACATCTTTTGAATTCTCAATTTCTCCTTAATCACAAGATTCTATCATAATTAAAAGGAATGTCTTCTTAAAAACAAACTAGGAAACAAGAATGAGTTTTTTTTTCTTTTTTTTTTTCAATAAAGTTAAATCATTAATAAGAATTTTAGAAAAAAGAAAAATTAATATTTATTTTAAAAATTTGACCAACTTTAAACGGTGTTATATTCAAGGGACGAAGAAGATGGTGTCAAGAAAATTAACTCTAAAATAACGGCCACCCCCAAACCCCCATCCCTGTCCCCAACCCAAACCACCACCCAGCCCATCCGCACCTTCAGTACTCAACTCTGGTGATGGTGTTGTAGCCTCTATATAATACCATCACAGTGGTAGAATCACTCAGGCTTTTTTCCCTTCCCTTTAGTATGAGCTCTTCCCATCTCATATGTTTTTTCCCTTTAGCATCCTTCAATTTCTAGAGCTCCATCACTTTCCCTTTAGTACACCAGCAGCATTTTTCACTGATCAATTAGCCCCCATCAAATCTTTGAACTATCAAGGGAGCCCTTGTGGTGATCACTTCTTGAGAGAACCCTGACTGAATTGTAAGTATAATTTTCAATTGATTTTGTGGCTTTTCAAGAACTAGGCATTTCCCAATCATTTCATATCAAACTCCCCCAAAAGATCTTGTCTTGCGCGCATGTTCATCTTTTCTTGGTTTGATTATTTCTGAAAGATTTCTCTCATTGCGATTGGTCCGGATTCAGTTTTAGTTTGATGTTTTCCGGAATTCCACCCATGGAGTATTCGGCAAAGTAAGCTCCGACACAAAACTCTTACTGAAATAACAACGCTTCACAGCTCCCAAAGTCAACCCATGTTTACTACATAACTTTTATCTTTTGCCAAAAAGACAAAAGAGAAAAACAAAAGAAAAAAAAACAATGAAATTAATTAAATTTATTATTCTGTTACTTATAACCTAGAGATCTAATATTTCCGCTTGTTTTTAGCTTGTCAAACATGAAAATCGGAGGAATGTCTCTAGCCGACAACGAGATGCAACTGATGATGATCGGAGATGATCAGAATAATCTAATGCATGGAGAGTTGACCTTTGGACAGAACTTCGATCGAGTTGGCTCTTCTTCCTTTGGACAGGTCAAACCCTGAATCAATTCTTCAGTTTCTTGAAAAAAGAAAAAAAAAATCCCCTTTTTTTTTAAGGACCATTAGATTCAAATGATTTTTCTGAAAATATAATTTACAAATGAGACCAAAAAATTTTTCCCCTTGCTTAAGATTATTAGATTCAATTGAAATGATTTTCTGTAAAGCATAAATGTAATTTATCTGGAAGATTTCTTTTTCCCGTCTCTCTAGATAGAAAGAGTAAGAGAAACGTGTGACCATGTCAAGTTTAGTCAATGACGTTTGACTTCTTTCCTAACTTGTCAATGGTCATTTTTTTTTCTTCTTCCTTTTTAAAAATCTTTTTTCTATAAAAAAGAGAAAAGGGGATCTTTCCCTTGGAGAACACCCCCATGGACGGAATGACGAGTGCACAGACGTGTCGAAGTGTTTACAAATTATTCTTGACACGGTTGGGAAAAAAATCGGTCTTTTTTTTCTATTACTATTAAAACCATCTTTAATTTCTGTTCTAAGAACATGACTTTTTTTGGGAGATAATTAAATTAATCAAAAGGATTAAATCAAAAAGTTCAAAAACATTTATGGCTCTTGATTTGGTTTGTTCCGCAAATTAAATGATGACTTTTCAAATTGAATAATCTTCTTACATAATAAACATGAAATTAATGATAAATTTTCAGGCTAAGTACATGAATGAGTATGTTCCCGTCGCGGATGATCACTCCCCGGACTTGTTTGAGAACAATAGTATTCAATATCAGTCTCTCGGGGAAGAAGACGCTCACTCCGAGAGTCAAGTACCAGTTGAACAAGCGCAACCCTCCTCCTCCAAGATTAAGCGCAGGAAATCAATGAAGAGAAAGAGTTACCATCGCCATACTCAGCAGCAGATCCAAAGGATGGAAGCGTAAGATTTTTCTTTATATAATTAAGAAGAGTGAGAAATTAATTTCCCATTCTTTTAATTTGAAAATTGCTTATTGTTATGAAAATAAAAAATTTGTCTTTTGCAGTTTTTTCAAACAGCATCCTCATCCAGATGAGAAGCAAAGGAAAGAGCTAGGTCGTCAATTAGGGTTAGACACTTTGCAAGTGAAGTTCTGGTTCCAGAACAAGCGTACCCAAATTAAGGTATTCAATTCATTTCCGATTTTCTGAAAAATTATTGAAATTAAAAGACTCCACGGATGGAAAATTAGTTGACATTTTTTTTTTCTCTCGGGATTTCTTTGTTAAAAATTTATCTTCCTTTTTTTCTCTTCTTCCGTTGACACACACATATATATATTATGTCACTCAGAAATGAGTCGTAATAAATCATTTTTTCCTTAGTATGTTTTTTTTGGGGATTTCTTTGTTAAAAATTTATTTTAGAACTTTATGTTAAGTATGACTTGTTGATATAAATGCTTAAATTCAACGATTAAATGTTCTTAATTGCAGACTCAGCAGGAGCGCCAGGAGCGTCTTCTGCTTCGTGCTGAAAATGAAAGACTTCTTGCTGAAAACAAGGAGTTGAAGGAATGTATCCCCGTTTCTAATTGTCACATATGTGGCAATGAATGTAGTCTTATGTTACCATTTGATCAAACTGATCTGAGGTGTGAGAACAAGACACTTAGGGAAAAGGTATACTTATAAAAATATAACTAGTTAATTAATTAATTTAGGAATCAAAATACTCCATCCGTCCCTATTTATAACTCACCTGAACTCACTTTCCTTATCACAAATTATAAATCACTGTTATTAGTTTATCAGGTATTTTATTATTTTTTTTACCATATTACCCCTCTCTTTGTCTATCTTTGTTTTTTCCCTAATCATTGTTTTTAGTTTGATTAGAATTATAAATATAAATATTTTAGATATATATATATATATATATATATAGAGAGAGAGAGAGAGAGAGATTATCTTAATTTTGAAAAACTGACTTCTAGTGAATTATAAATAGGGACAGTCGGAGGGAGTAACTTATTATTTGAAGAGTAAGTAAATATGGAGAATCGGCTTAATAAATTTATAAATTTCTAATTTTTAGTGCTTTCAATAGATTGAGAATGCTAGAGGTACTATTGCTAGACATGTGTGTAGCAATGTTCCCAAGTCAATCCTCAACGAAGACTCAGCTGAACTCGGAGGGCAACTCAATGATAATGATAATAGTATGCCATCGAAAGGCATCACCAGTGCTGGTGGCAGCCAATCATCAACAACACATAGGCTTTTGTTAAGTGAGCTTGACAGATCCCTGGCCATTGAGCTTGCAAATTCAGCTGTGGAGGAAATTGCTATCATGGCAAGAGTTGGAGAACCTATTTGGATTCCCGACTTCGAACGCAACGCGATTGTGATAAATGAAAAGGAATATCTCAAGAAATTTCCCAAGGGATTTGCACCAAAGAGACTCGGATTCAAATCCGAAGCATCAAGGGAGTCTATGGTTGTGATGATGAATCCAAACAACATCGTTGATATGTTCGCGGAACTGGTTGGATTCTAATTAGACATTCTAAAAAATCATTCGTTAATTCATTACTTAAATTATTGTGCATATTTATATACATTTGAACTAACGTACAATTTCGTGAATGTGAAATCAGAATAAGTGGCTAGCGGTTTTCTCAGGCATAGTCTCCAAGGCTATGCTCCTAGAACTCATACCGACGAGCATTGAAGGAATGCACAACGGTTCTGTGCAACTGGTCTGATAGATGGATTTCCAAAATCTTTATGACAAAAAACAATGGCAAAATAAAGTATCTTAATTAAATAATAAAATCTCTAATTTTTTGATATGCAGATGTCCGCGGAATTTCAAGTCCTTTCTCCAGCAATTCCTACAAGGGGTTGTGTTTTTGTAAGATGCTGCAAGAAACTCAAGGAGGGGACATGGGCTGTTGCTGATGTTTCTGTGGATGGTATTCTCCCCAAGGGTCCAATCTCAAAATGTGTTAGAATGCCCTCAGGATGTGTTATTCAAGCAACTCCAAATGGTTATACACAGGTAGCATTCTAAATATATCTTTAATTAAGATCAACATTTAGGCTTATATGGGTTATTGTTTTAAAGAATTTCATAAATAAAATTTTCAAAAACCTTTTCCTCCACTAAAACTTCAATTTAAAACACCTATTTGTTATCTCCATTTCTAAATTACAACAGTTTTCATAAAATAATTCATCAAGAAATAGTTTTCTGAACCCTTTAACTTGGAGCAAGTGATAACATTTATGCTTATAAAGGTTATTGTTTTAAAAAAAATTCATAAATAAATATAGCAAAAACCTTTTCCTCGACTAAAACTTCAATTTAAAAGACCTATTTGTTATCTCCAATTCTAAATTACACCAGTTTGCATAAAATAATTCGTCAAAAAATAGTTTTTTGAACCCTTTAACTGGGAGCAAAAGGTAAATAAGTTGCTAATGCTTAAAAGAAGTTATGAATTTGACTCCTTTTTTAGGTGCATTAGGTTAAAAAAGTCTCGATCAAACGGATCATACTACTTAATAAGAGTTAGACTATGCCGGAATGACTCGGCCCTATCCGAATTTGTCTGACATGTGGGGACACCAAATGCTTTACTTAGTAGAGACATTTTCTTTTTGATTTATCTGCTTGTGTTGTTGCATAGATCACATGGGTGGAACATGTAGAAGTTCAAGATCAACCTGTTTATGTCATATCGAAGCCCTTCATGAATACTGGAGAGGCATATAGCTCAAAACGCTGGCTTTCTATTTTGAGTCGTCAATGTGAACGCCTTGCAAATGCAATGGGCAAAATGGGTTTCCCATATTATGAAGACAGAAATGAAATGGGTAATGAAAGAAATCTTTCCAATTTCTGAATATTACTAATTTTTACTATAATTATCTATATGTAGTAACTTTGTTTTGAACTATATATATTATGAACAATATTAATTATTTGTTGCATCATTTTATAGTTGTCCTAGCAAACCCAGAAAGGCAGAATGTCCAAAAGCTAGCTGAAAGAATGGTCTTGAGCTTCTCTGCCAGTGTAGCTTCCTCCAATGCTTATCATTGGACACCGGTATCTGGAAATGGAGTTGATGAAGTAAGGATCATGACGAGGAAGAGCTCCAACGATCGTGGAAAACCTAGTGGTCTTGTAATGAGCGCTTCCCTTTGTTTCTTTATTCCGGTTCCTTCCAATATCATCTTCGATTACCTCCGAAATGAGGGCTCTAGGGCTCAGGTAATTATCATATCCCACCTCCAAAAAATTATTAACCTCAGTTGTCACTTACCATCTAGCTAAGCAGGACTTGATTTTTTAAAATTTAAAGTTCAATTTTAACGTTTACTTTATTCAATTTGTCGTAAAAACCTATCTTGATTGCATTGGATTTATTTCTGTTGCTTGCTGCAGTGGGACATTCTATCCATTGGAGCAAGTGTTAAACAAATAGCTTACATTGGTAATGGCCAAGCAACAGGCAACTACATCTCTGTCCTGAGAGTAACTGTAAGATATATCTCTGAACTCTTCCATACGATCTTTCTCTATATGGGGAAATGCTATGAAGTTGACAGTGAGTTGATCATGTAAATATATTAAAAACATTTTGAAAAAAAATATGTCTATATATATTTATATGAATGCTATAGTGAGTAATATAGTTCAAATTTTGGTGGGCTCATACACAAATGCCCATCATAATTTGAGTTTTCTTTTTTTGCCCACTGTAGCATTACTATGTATGTATAAAAATATATATATATATATTAATTGATCCGATAAATTTATTCTTAAATACAATAATCTTGTTCGTAATCATTTTGTTTTTAATTCTAAAGGGTCCACATTCTGATCAAGACAACATGTTGATCCTTCAAGAAACTAGTTGCGAATCAACGACATCATTCGTCATCTATGCACCAGTTGATTCGGTCTCAGCCAACGTGTTATTCAGGGGTGGAAACCCTGAAAATATTCAACTTCTTCCAGCGGGATTCACCATTCTCCCGAGTGGACCTCCTCCGTCTGACGGACGATTAATTGAGGTTGCAAATGCAAATGCTACTACTGCTGTTGGTAGTCTTCTCTCCATTGCTTTCCAGGTTCTGGTGAATCCTGACCCATCTGGAAAGTTATCTGTTGCTTCAGTAGCTACTGCAAACAATCTCATTGAGTCTACATTGGAGAAGATTAAGATTGCTTTGCGACCATACTATTCCTGAAACGTACGACTTCTTGAAACAATTAGATCATATCATTATTCTTGAAACAGCAGAACTTAGACATTTAATTTGTTTCCTTTGTTTTCTTGGCAGGAGAGAATATTGGAAATCAATGAATGTGCTCTAGAACAAGTGAAGAAAATTTGGCATTAGAATGTGTAATACATAATATAAGGTGTTTCATGGGAACTTCCTACCCCAAACCCCTTATCCCCCCTCCCTACCCACCCTCCCCCTCCCCTTCCCCAGTACTTTCACATTTCAAGACTTGTGTAATTTCTTATGTTATGGTTTGCAAGTACTTTGCAGTGTCCTGTATATATTGAATCGTCTCTTTGGTATGTTTTGTGATATTACTATGTTTCCTATATGACTTATGTTGCAATATTAGTTGTTTAATTTCTTGTTTCTTTAATACTTATTTATGTGATGTGATTTTCTGATATTATGTTCCATTGAATATGATATTGCCTTTACTATTGGCTATACCGGAAAATCTGTATAGCCCTTTCCCTCTCCTTATGCTCCTCAACTTGAGGATCAATAGTGATATCTCACTTCTTCTCATCATGTCTTGAACTCTATATATATCTTCCAAAGTGTTAATAGCTATTCATTATCACTTATAAGTTAGTATGGTTTTACATCCGCTTTTAAATATGATTGCCATATGTACTAAATTCTTTTCTTTTAATTTTCGTCTCTCTTTAAAAAATTGGTACGATCGATTAATCCTTAGATATAAGATTTGAAAATTTCTAGAATAAGGCACCAATATACTTCTTCAATTAATTGATCAAATTAGTTCTTCATGTTTTGTACAACTTCCATATCTCATCTTTAATTAAGTTCTTCTTTTGTAGTTTGAACTCATCCATGTAACGCTCAACCTTAAATTTCTTATAGACATTAGTCTATGACACGATAATGAAACTATAACGTGTTATAAAACAAATTAAAATAGAAAAGGAAATTAATAAACTTTTCAAAGGCTATAATAATTGAGCTATTGAAATTGTACTCATCATTTTACAAATTTTTTGAGTATCCTATTCTCTCCTTGTTAGTTCATTAAAACAGCATTTGAATCTAAAGCAGTTCCTTATAGAAAACTTAATTACTCCTTTAATTTCCAAATTGAAAAATCTATATTTAAGAAAATAAATTAATTAAAATGGTGGAGAATAAATAAATGCACCAAGAAAAGAACAAAAGAAGAGTTCTTGTTCAGTTTTCTATAATATTCCGAAATTGAAACAATAACCACCACATGACACATTAAACAATAAATTCCAAAGAAATTAAAAGGAACAACACAAAATATTTCTTGCACATAGAAATTACGCTACCAAGATAACCCTTCCCCAATGCTGTAACATCTCAAGATTACTCCTAAGGCGCCTCACCGGGAGTTCCATGAAAGCCAGGTGCCATTGGATTGAAAGAAGCCATTTCAGGAGCACCATTGATTCTTCAAGGACCAGCAAATTGCACAACACCAGAAGTTCCAGCTTCCTCTGAATTTGGAAGGGTTAATCCACTTCCAACTCCAGTGTACATTGAGGGAATGAGATCAAATAGAGATGGAACCATTCCACCAGAGCCAGATCTCCCCATATCATTGGAGGGGATAACATTAGTATTACCATTCCCAGCAACCATTTTTTGGATTTGCTTATAAACGTCTTCTTGTAGGCCCTTTGCACACTTAAGCAGTTCCTCAAGTTTGCTCAAGTCAAGATCCTGAATGAGAGTTTCGCAACTGTAGTTTCCAGTACTTTTCATCTCGATCATTTGATCGAGCAATTTTCCTCGTTTTATCAGGGCTAGCTCTTCATTTTCAAGCCTTCCAAGCTCTGAAGTGAGCATTGGTTGTTCATCTGTCTCAACCAACACATTAGGGTTAGTAGCATTAAGATATTCAAGGGTTTCGTTTTCATACCTTTCTATGATAGCATTCAACTCAGGGGTGCCAAAGGAGAAAACCCTATCTCCTGGAGAGAAGATGACAAGGGCCACCTGAGATCCAGTAAGGACATTCATCTCATTAGCCATTTTCAAGAGCCCGTTTCGACGTTTCGAGAAACTAACTTGCAGCTGATCTTCATTTTCCATCTTCCTCATCTCAATCCTTTGGCGACCCTTGCCTGCTCTCCTTGCCATTTCTTGATCAAAATTTGACTAGGAAAAAGAACTAAAGAACTTGAGAGAGAAGAAGACAATTTCTCAATGAAACAAAAGAAGAATTATGTTGGAATACATATGATGTTTGTCTTGAGATGTTAGTAAGGTATTTATAAGTAGATTTTGCAACATGGAAACAATTTTCTCGTTTTTTTCCTTGTGGGGTATTTGTTAAATGATACTTTTCATAGTTGTCAATATTAATGTTCTTTGCTATTCTTGACCAAGTCACTGACTAAGGATCACTTCAAATTTACTCATTTACCATATCGTGTGGATAAGATTTTTCCTATTCAGGAGTTCTTTCCTATGAATGATCGTATAGAAGGCCAAAAAGTGTGAGAGGTTTGAAAATGTCTTGACTAACATTGAATAGTATGAAAACTGAAAACATAGATCATGTGTAGGAAGATTAGGTTTGACAAATTTACCCCTTTAAATTTGTCTTTATATTGATCATGACATGATTAGTTTAGCCATGTGGGTTGGAGGAAATTGATAGTTTAGACAAAAAACGGTTACCAACAGTAACATATTACTTTAGGTTGGTGGAAATTGATAGTTTGGACAAAAAATGTTACCAACTGTAATATATTAAAGG
>JAOXNR010055010.1:0-11669 GCA_028571225.1 Parsonsia alboflavescens | reverse complement strand
GCATACATGGCATGGGATAATTCATGGAAGATCTCATATGAAGATGCTTATGGAATAAAAGAGTTTATGTACAAGAGATTGTATTTCAAATACAAGGTTGGAAGATCAAGAATGAATAAAGACTTGTTGGAGATTGAAGATGATATTAATAATGTTTGGGAGTTCTTGTACAAAGATCGACATTTCAGGTATAAGAATGGAAGTTTGAGGATGAAAGTAGCAAGGTTGGTATTGAAGCTAGACCATGAAGAACCACTTGAAACAATTTGAAGTTCTTGGCAAGATTGAAGAAGCTATGCTCGAAGATGATTGGCAAGTTGAAGAACCTTGTAATGTTTTCATGTATGAAGACTTATATAGGGGATTACAAGACATTGCAAGGTTGGAAATTGAATGATCAAGGCTGAAACTTTCAGCAAATGTGTTGAGACTTTACTAGACTTTACAACATTGTTTAAAGCATAACCGTCAATGGAGGCTGAACCAAGGAAAGTGCTCAACATATGAATGTTAGAAGACATCAAGTAGGAGTGATTAAGCAAGGAATCAAGCCATTTGAAGCTTTGGAAGTGAGGCTGCACAAGCTGGACAGATTGGTGAAATCTGCCAAAATTTTTGTTTTGGTCCTCTGTTTTTACAGCCTTGTTATCTTAACTTTAGTTGGACTTTTCTACTTATTATTAGCTGTTATCTTTATGTTCTAAGCTAGCTTAAGAGGGGTAATTAAATCCCTAATCATGTTTGGGGCTGAGCTTATAAATATTCCATCATTTGTATTGCATTAAAAACAATTAACTTGACAAACACTTTTCAGAAATTTTATTGAATCCCAAATGGATTCAAATGGTTCCTTGACCGAGAGTTCACTAAGGCTCTTCTAGGGTTTTTAGTAAAACTTTAGGATTTATCAATACTTGGCTAGTTGATTTGGGTTGAAGAAATCCAAACTAATAGATCATATTGGAAGACAATAATGGTCATTAGTCACTAGCTTAAATTTCTTATTGAAGTCTTGGGCAAAATTTCAAATTATGAATGACCTTGAGTTTGGATAGATGGATGTTGAAATTCCAGCCATAATTCAGGAATCACATCATCTTTCCTTCTCACAAGCTCAACTCTCTCCAAACAAATATGTAGTATGGATTTGATATTTGTTAGAATATATGGAGAATAAGAGGATAATTTTTTTTTTTTCCAACACTCAAAGTCTCTAAGAGGAGTGGAGGAACTACTTTTCATTCACTTCGTCAACTTCACTTCTTTTAACTTCATATAAATGGTTATACTAGGCCCCTATTTATAAGCAAACAAAAGGAGACTCTAGGATCTCAAAATATTGAGATTGTTAATCCCCACAAATTGATTTAGTTCTCTATTTTTGACTTCACTTTTTTCAACACATAGAAAATTCAAAAGACACATGGAAAATCTAACCCATGCTCTATTCAACGGGTTTGGTTGCTTCTCGTCATCTCGTTGCTCTACATCTACCCCACTGTACAAATCTAACCAAACCCACTCTTGCCAACCTTCCCTTACAAATGCCAAGCCAGTATCCATCTATTCCTCCCAACTAAACTTATAGTCAAGAGGAAATTTCCAATTTCCCATTGCTTGTGCTTGAATGTATTCCTTACCTCTATATAATCTTTGGTTGCATAAGTTGAAGAGGATACGTATTTTTAGGATTTCATTAGAACAAGGGATTCTTTTATTATAACATTACGATCAAATGGAAATGGATTGAGAAAATGTTACCGCTAAGGAAATGATCGATGATCTTCGCAAGGTTGAATGGTTATCACCGCCTTGGCCAATATTCAAATTCTTTTCTTGTTTCACCGTTCCGATAATACAACAAGTGGAATAGTCACCTCAATTGCAATCTCTACTAGTACGATCCTTTCTTGCTAAGCTGCACTTAAAAGCGCTTTTTGCGAAAAGCGTATTTCCATGTTTTCTTTTTGAAATCATCTTCCTCAAATGAAACTTGCTTGAGTGGTGGTGTGAATATGGATTTTTGCAATACTCTTATCTTTATATTATGGAAGAACGGATTTGGAAAACTGATAAAGCTTTTTAGAAGCTTGAATAATTATATCTGTAATTATTATTTAAATATAATCTTTCTCTCTCGCATTTTTCCCTCTTGGCAAACTCTTCTAAGCTAACTTAGTAAGTTCTTTTCAATTTTAATTACAAATAAATCAACATAAATGGGTTGGACCTGGACGAAAGTCAGTCTAAATGGGCCAAAGGCCCCATGCCTTTAATACTTGAAAGTCAGACTCACGAAATCAAGAAGGAAAGGTGGGCAGCGACTTGCTACCACTGATCTCCCAGGTCATCGACCTTGAGATCACTGATTTCCTAAATGAGCTCGAGAGAGGCACCACCAAACCTCTGCCTACGACCTGGTAACTCCCAACTCATTTCATAAATCTTGTATGCCACGACCATCGGTGCGTGACTCCTAACCACTCCAATGAGTCAAGGATCGCTCAACGTGACCTCACTAGAAGAGATGTTTGAGATACTCAACATCCACGAGGAGGTCGCGAAGTTGGTTTGAAGGTCGATTAGCAACTCATAGCTCTCAAATAGAGACATGAATGGCAAGATCTCTTGTGCCAGGGAAACTACATGATACAAGGAGCAATTGGCGAGATTCTATAAACTTCCACAATTATCCTAATTGCCCACAGTTACGTAATGCAGAGCCCAAATCCAGGAGGTATCTTAGTTCTCTCTTTTGACTACTTAATAAAAAAACATACAATCAGTCTAAGGATAGAAAACTAAGGTGTTCTAAACATAACAGCTTTTCCAAGAATAGTCCTTACCTCGATTACCTCTCGAAATACTAACTTAGACATTGGAGCACTGCCCTAGGCGATAGCCCACTCTGGTGACCATTTCTCTCATTTTCTCAAGCTGCTGACCGCGGAGCTTCATTAGGATCTGTGGGGTGACCTGGTGTTCATTTTGGAACCCCATCACTTCTGGCACCGTCTATAAGAAACTTGAAACAAAATGCCTAGCATTTTTCTCCCATTCAAACAACCAAAAAAAATCCTTACAACTCAGTCACAGCCTTCGTGTGTTCAACCACCGTGTCGTGGCAGACCGCCTACCAGAATGCAATTGCACACTAGTGAAACAATGAACAAAAAGCCACCTCCAACACAAGCCCCAAATAATGATAATCCTGCTCTTGTCACTCAGCAGGATCAACAACGGATGGTTCGCCCTGGTCCATCCCAAAGAGATCCAACGAACCCGTCTACACAAGAAGGGCCCAGGAAAGAACATCCAAATCCTACTACCACCAGCAATAATCCCAGACCACAAAGATCTGGGAGAACAAAAATGTCAGTTCCGACAAATCTCCTGGAAAAAATGGTAGTGGCCCTAGAAAGAGTGTGTAGCAAACCAGACTATGTGTCCATTGAAATCACTCCAGAGCCTTCCTGAAGGGAATCGCGACCACCAAGAGACCCAACTAGCCACACTCAGCTAGATTGGCTTCAACCTTCAGGAGTAAGGACCGACCTCCTACGCAACGATCTAAGTTAGGGGGCAAGTCGAGAAAACAGCGAGGTCACAAAGAGGAAGAACTCATCCTGTGACCGAGTAGTGATCTCACCGAGTCAAGGACAGGATGCGGGCCCTGAAGAACAGTGGACCTAGTAACTCCTCTTGGAGCAAAGATGCCTCCTTGTCGTAGCCTGATCAAAATGACAAATGAAAACGCTTGAGGGGTAGCCCCCAATCCACTGAAGAGATCAACTCCAACTCCCAATCAGGAGCTACAAAGCACTATGTACCTTACTGAGCCTTCAATGTTAATCCATGGCATCCGAACAGCCTAAATGCCACCAGGCTTCAAAGCTCCATAACTGGAGAAAAAATATGACGATGCTGGAGAACCTCAACAGCACATTGAAGAGTACGTCTCCTCTATGAAGATGTTCGAGCACCTCGACCACGTCAAGTGCTGAGTCTTTCAATCGACATTGACCAAAAAGGCCCAATCCTTGTTCAAAGGCATTCTTGAAGCCAGCATCTAGAGCTGGATTCAACTGAAGGAGCTGTTCCTGAAGAACTAAAAGAGCAGCACAAGGTGTGAAAAAGATATCAACGACCTTTTCCTCATAAAGCAAAAGTTCGATGAGAACACCAGAAGCTACTACAGTCGTTTCAGCGATGAAGCAGTGGAGTTCGAGCAGAAAAATGATGCCATCTACATCATTGCCTTCAAGCAAGGGCTACAAGTTGGGTATGTAGCCCTCAGACTGGCCAAGGAACTAGTGAAAACAATCAAGGAGCTACAGACACTCCTACAAAAACTGATCAAAGCTAAGGAAATGGTGATCTAGAAGAAGATTCCTAGCTTCACCTCAGCCACCGAAAAACAAAGCAGGATAGGAAAGACCCTCACTCTAAGGGAGGGACCTCCGAAAAAGGGAGGAAAACCATCCCCAACCTCATGACCACTCCTCTTAAGACATCACAAGCAGAAATCATGGTAGTCATGGAGAAAAGAGAACTCCTAATGCCGCCCAGGCCACTCAAGAGTCCTGTGGGCAAAAGAGATCTAGCTAAATTTTGCCACTACCAGAAGGATCACGGTCATCTCACGGAGGACTTCTTCGATCTCAAACATGAGATTGAAAGATTGATAAAGGAGGACCTCTTGCAAGAATTTTTAGATAAGAACGCAGACCCTACAAACCCACCACCAGCAATACCGCATAACCTGAGACTTCCCATTAGCAAGATAAATGCCAACAAAAGGAGGTCCAAGCTAGCTCGGGGAGGGGAGATTCGGAACCATTGACGGTATCTTTCCGGAATGGTGACTTCCTGGGGAGAAAGATCCTGGTACACACTAGAGGTGCTGTCAATGTCCTGTATCGCAAAGCCTTCGACCAGATGGGAATTGACAGGAGCTCGCTGATGAAGTCAGACACAGCCAGAACAAGCTTCAACGACAACACTTCTTATGTCGATGGAGTCCTACAAGTCCAAACCACAGTCCGAGTGGATAGTAGAGAAGTCACCGAGATGATGGACTAGATGGTTGTTGATGCCCCCGGCACTTACAATGCCATCCTTGGCCGAAGGGGGGGCATGGATTTGAGAGGACAAATCTCCCTGCTCAATGACAACATGAGAATTCAGGTCAAAGACACCTGGATCGTTCTTGACGGAGATAGGCAGACAGCTGCAAAATGTTATCTTGCAAAGGACAGTGAGGAGAGCCTGCAAGAGCTCAAGCAAGAGGAATGCATTGACCTCCCAAAGAAGGACGACCACCTCAAAATCCAATCAACGGGTAGAGGAGAGAAAGTTTTCCTTCATCCAAAATTCCCTGACAAAGACACCAAGATTAGAGAACTCTTACCTCCAAGATCAAAGGGAAACTGGAAGACTCTCTTCAAGGGAATCTGAAGGTCTTCGATTAGCAGCCAAGCGACCTCAAAGGGGTCGATCGAAAAATTGCAAAACACAAGGTCGGGCTCAAGCTAGAAGTCAAACCAGTGAAGCAAAAGAAGAGGCCCTTTACCCCTGAGCGTAATGAGGTCATAGCTCGAGAAGTCTGAATGGTTAGCCAACCTACTTGTGGTCCCAAAGAAGGAAGGGACATGGAGGACGTGTGTGGACTTCACCACACGCAACAAGTACAGCCAGAAGGACTACTACCCCCTTCCTAGCATAAACCAGATGGTGGATTCAATAGTTGGGTACCGATGGCTATGCTTTTTAGATGAATACAAGGGGTACCACAAAATCCCGATGGCAGTTGAGGACATGGCAAATACGTCCTTCATCACAAAAGTCAGGACCTATAGTTACACCAAGATGCCCTTTAGCCTAAAAAACAGAGGAGCTGAATTCCAGCGGGCAATGCATAAAGTTTTCAAGAAACAGCTAAGGCGGAACATCGAGGTATATGTAGATGACATAGTGATCAAATCCAAGAGCTCAGAACATTTTATTGAGGACATCAGGGAAACTTTTTAGACCCTAATAGCTGCTCACATGAAGCTTAATCCAAAAAAGTGTACTTTCGGGGTTTCAGTAGGCAAATTCCTCGGATTCATGATCTCGGAGAGAGGCATTGATGCCAACCCAGACAAGATCAAAGCTCTGCTAGATATGGAACCTCCCAGAAACCTTAAGGAGGTACAAAGCTTGGCAGGAAAGATGCCAGCACTGGGGCACTTCATTAGCAAAATGGCAGACAAATTGGAGAAATTCTATGACGTCATAAAAAGGGCAAAGGACTTCCAATGGACCGAGGATTGCCAAGCAGCATTGGTCAGGCTGAAGGATTTCCTAGGAAAGCCCCCTCAACTGGTCTCTCCAAGGTTAGAAGAGGAAATCTGCATGTACCTAATGACAACTGAGAAGGTAGTCAGCTCAGTCATATTAGTAGAAAGGTCAAGTCAGTAGTCCCCTATCTATCATGTTAGTCGTTTGCTCGGAGGTTCGGAGACTAGATATTCAAATCTCGAGAAGTTCTTGTACCTCATCATTATTATTTCAAGGAAATTAAAACCATATTTTGAAGCATACCAGATAAGAGTCTTAACCAAGCTACCACTGAAACAAGCTCTAGCAAAAGCCTGAATTATCAAACAAAACAATGAAGTGGTCTCCCGAGCCCTCGGGCTATCAAATCCAATTTGAGCCAAGGAAGGCCATCAAAGATCAAGCTCTATTAGACTTCGTAGAATATTTGAGCTTGCCACCACTTGTGAAGATGCCATCTGGACCATGTACACATATGGTTCTATGGAGAAAGAAAATTCAAGTGCGGGAATTGTGCTGATCAGCCCTGAGTTAAAGAGAATCCGTTACTCTATGAAGTACAACTTCATAACCTCAAATAACGAATCCAAGTATGAAGCTCTCTTAGCAGGTCTAAGGCTTATAAGAGCTCTCAAAGTGCCGAAGCTTCATGTCGAAACAGATTCACAAGTCATAGCAAGTCAAGTCGTTGGAGAATAAGAAGCAAGAGAAGACAACATGATGAAATATCTCAAAAGAGTAAGGGATATAGCATCTAAGCTTGACTACTTCCTCATCGAACAAATTCCTAGAGAGTAGAATTCAGAAGCAAACACATTATCGAAAGTATACCAAGGGGTAGTTGGAACAAATGACAAGCTACTCTTGGAACAATCACATTCTCCCTACATCGCTCAAGAGGAGAGTTTGATTATTGAGGATCAGGCGGACTGAAGATACCCAATCCGCAGATTCTTCAAGCATGGCGACCTCCAGCAAGACCCGAAAGAAGCTCGCCAAGTACGGAGATTTGCACCTCGCTATGTCCTAATAGGAAATGATGAGGTATATAGAAGGTCATATACTTGGCCACTGCTCAAATGCTTAAGCAAGGGAGAAGGGCAATATGTCATTGAAGAGGTATGTAGCGGAATATGTGGATCGCGCATAGGGGCTAAAGCTGTAGCTAAGAAAATCCTGAGGACAAGATATTATTTGCCATCAATGGTTTTGGACGTCGAGGAGGCCATACAGAAGTGCTCAAGCTGTCAATTACATGAGAATAATAAATCACACTTGCCGCCCTTGAAATATCAGCCAATAAACATGTCAGTGCCTTTTGATATAAGGGGCACTGACATCCTAAGAGACCCTACCCAATAGAAATATCTAAAATGAGCCAGAGAGACAGGAACTCGATAGAGATAACAAGTTGAGACGGAAGAAACCACTATCCGGAAGGAGTTAGGTACAAGATGAGCTAAGGAAAAACGCCAGAAGAAGGCAAGATCAAAAAACAAAGGATGAATTTGAGGTAGGAGAACCCCTCCCTTGAGGGTGGAAGCGTAAAAGACAATGTGTCCGTCACGCTTACCGTAAGCACCCTCATGCCTCTCAGCGGCCATAATCTCACCCTTGCCTGGCCTCAACTCACCGCAGAGCTCAAAAATAGAACCAGGGTTCAAGGAAGGAAGTATAGAATATGCTTCTATTTCATAAAGCTCAAAGGATTCAGCTTTTACCAAGGGCGCTCTAGTTAACACTGGGGGAAAATAAAATAAAAACTGTGTTCCAGCTCAATCAAGGAAGAAAAGGGTGCTATCTCTCTAGATCAAAGAGAAGGGGTACTAGACACAAAAGACAGTTAAGTAGATACAGTCGACATATCGAAAAGAGAAAAAGGTCTTGCTTTTTGACAAAGAAGGAAAAGAAAACTTATTCGATGAAGTTCTGAAGAGAGGAGATAATCTTGGAAAAGCTGGATGCTTGGAGAAGGAAGAGAGAGCCCTAAGCTAAAAATTCTGTAAGCAATTGAAGGTAATGAAAATTCTATAAGGAATTGATAAGGTTTAAGTAAATCCCAAATTTGAAGCTAACCAAGTTGTATTGAATAACGAAGCCTTGGATTTACGGAAATGGTTCACTTGCCCCAAACCTAGAGAGGGTCGTCGATTCAAGACCCGAAAACGTTTCAGCCTCCTCCTAAAATAAAAGCGGGGAGCTTCCTCCAAGACTAAAAGGAGTCAGGTATTTCTAAAACTAAAGATGAGCAACTTTCCAGTTTAGGCCACCCATCAGTTTTCCAAAACCAATAGAATGCATATTCTCTCAGAAATTGTTGTTGCGAGAAAACAGCACAACATTTCAAGAGCCGCGACCTCAAGTTGGTAATTCTCAATTCCTGAAGGTCAGCCTCAAGAGCTGTTGTGAGAAAACAGCTCGGCCCTACCGAGTTCACGACTTGGAGATGGTAGTCTATAGTACCTTAAAGTCAGGCCCATGACCTAGAGATGGCAATCCTTAATCCCTAAAGGGAAGGCCCCTGACCTGGAAATGGCGATTCCTAACCCTTGAAGGTCAGACTCGCGACTTGGAGATGGTAACTCTCAATACCTAAACGTCAAATTAGCGAGTCCTGAGGTACTAATGGGCAGGGATCTACTACCACCAATCTCGCAGGTCAAAGACCTAGAGGTCACTGAACTCCTCATGAGCAAAATAGGGGCCTCACTAGACAACGACCTTGTGAGCCCCAACCTTGCTCATGTAAGTTCCATGCCATGACCAAGTGTGCACAACTCTGCTTGAGGCTGAAAAATAACTAGCCCACTTGCAACACTTCACTAGAGACTATGACCTGAAGATGTTAATTTAAGCACCAGCGACCTCTGAGCTCGTTGGGCCTAAAGGCGGGTAGTGATGGGTGAATCGGGTACGATTCGGATAAGTCAACTCGTTGCCTTATGGTCTTATTCCTGCGGCTATAACAGTATTTCAGGAAAAGATCAATAAATCGACTTTTAGTGAAGAGAAAAACATATTGTTCTCCAAAACAATTGTATCAAGGGGATCTCAATCTTGTAAATATTTTAGAGAATTGCATAATTAGAGTTAAACAAGTATCTTCATATTAAACCCTTTGAATATGGTATTTTCATTGCGTCATTTGTTCTTGTCCATTCTGGTGATAGCTGCAGGAAATTAAACCTTTATTTCAGGATGAAATATCCATTTTCATATATTTGAGATTTGAAGCTTACTGAGTGCTGGTAAGCCTCTTTGTGCTCCCGACATTTCAAGTATGACTGAATAACTAAGTATCATTTGAATCCTAGACCTTTGGTTATGCTTGAAGTGGAAACAAGCAATTGGTTACTTTGTTTTATGTTCCTTATTCTATGACTTGTCTCTCTCTCATGATTGTAATTCCAGGGTAACAGGAATCTCTAAGATCTGAATCCTATTCAGTTTTTAAAACTGTTTGTATATGCCTTATGGTTTTATTCCTGTGGCTATAACAGTATTTCAGGAAAAGATCAATAAATCGACTTTGAGTGAAGAGAAAAACATATTGTTCTGCAAAATAATTGTATCAAGGGGATCTAAATCTTGTAAATATTTAAGAGAATTGCTTAATTAGAGTTAAACAAGTATCTTCAGATTAAACCCTTTGGATATGGTATTTTCATTGCGTCATTTGTTCTTGTCCATTCTAGTGATAGCTGCAGGAAATTAAACCTTTATTTCAGGATGAAACATCCATTTTCATATATTTGAGATTTGAAGCTTACTGGGTGCTGGTAGGCCTCTTTGTGCTCCCGGCGTTTCAAGGATGACTGAATAACTAAGTATCATTTGAATCCTAGACCTTTAGTTATGCTTGAAGTGGAAACAAGCAATTGGTTACTTTGTTTGATGTTCCTTATTCTGTGACTTGTCTCTCTCTCATAATTGTAATTCCAGGGTAACAGGAATCTGTAAGATCTGAATCTCGTTCAGTTTTTAAAACTATTTGTATATGCCTTATGGTCTTTTTCCTGTGGCTATAACAGTATTTCAAGAAAAGATCAATAAATCGACTTTTAGTGAAGAGAAAAACATATTGCTCTCCAAAACAATTGTATCAAGGGGATCTCAATGTTGTAAATATTTTAGAGAATTGCATGATTAGAGTTAAACAAGTATCTCTTTGAATATGGTATTTTCATTGCGTCATTTGTTCTTGTCCATTCTGGTGATAGCTGCAAGAAATTAAACCTTTATTTCAGGATGAAACATCCATTTTCATATATTTGAGATGAAATGACTTGTTCTCTCACCATCCTTTGTTTGAGTTTTCTGTTTTCAACATCATGAATTGCTTTTGGCAATTTGATTAGTGTAACTGTTAAGAAAATGGCACTCATTAATTTATAACAACTATTATGCTCATCAGCAAATTGGTATGTTTTCAACTGGCATTGTACTCAAGCAGCTTAGCTAGAACAAAGTCGGAGACCTTAGCATTGAGACTACTAGAAAGGTTTATAAGTCAATTGCAAGGAAAGATTCAATTTATGTAATAGGAAAACTGAAATCAATTTTTACTTTTTAATGGCAAAGTAGATGTGTCCTACAGTTGTCAGAAATTATAGGACGGAACCTAGAATGTCAGAAATTAAGAAAATGGTCAAGTCATTATGCAGACTCACAAGTTGTTGAGAAGCTTCTTAACAGCCACAGGAGTACCATTAATTAACTTTCCCCTATAAACAACACCATAGCAGCTCTCACCAATAACGTTCTCTTTTGAAAATCGATTAGATCTCATAGTGTAAACCAGTGGACCCACCCTAGGTGAGAAAATTTAGGAAGGCCAACCAAAGGAGAAGGAGCTGTTATTGGATGAGCATACTTATGTGTACTGTGATTCTTTCCCTTTTTTTTTTCTTTTTGTCTCAAGTCTTAGAGGAAATGGAGATATTTTGCTGTGAAGTTTATAGTTTAAACTACTTCAAATACATCATTTATTATTTGGATTTCATCTTTTTGATGCTATCTTTTAACCTTCTCATTTGTTTAAATTCAATGTCAACATCTAGCACATCAAATATTGTTTTGCAAAGAAATGGTGAGTGTGGAGGATTCATGAGGCCTAGGATATCACACTCAGATAAAAATCCGAATCGTAAATATTGGAAGTGCAATAACAAGAAGGTAAGATATATGAAGAACTATGAGTTTGCATTTATTGAATTAAAATCAGTGAAGACATGTAATTCACTTTTTTCATTTTTTTATTCTTTTCTTTACAGGATGGGATAAGTTGTGGGAATTTTTATTGGGATGATGAACTTCCACCTACTGAATCAAATTGGGAAGCACAGATC
>JAOXNR010055009.1:0-11671 GCA_028571225.1 Parsonsia alboflavescens | reverse complement strand
TCTTGTAAATCTTCATTCCATTCATTGAATCATCCCTTGAAGCTCCATCTTCTTTAGAATTGAACTTGAATCTTCTCTTCTCTTCATTTGGTAGCTTCCATGAGTTCTCCCATCTCTTGTTAGCTCCTTGATACTAATCAGCTGAAATATATGTTTGGATCGTTGGTGAGATCTTCGTTCCTTAGTCTGTGCAATAGCTTCGTTGTTGTCACAATAGAGCTCCACAAGATCAGTGATACTAGGAACCACCCCAAGCTCAATGATCAACTTCTTCATAAAAATTGCCTCTTTTGCTACTTCAGAAGTAGCAATATACTCAGCTTCTATCATAGAATCAGCCACTATTGCCTACTTTGAACTTTTCCAGCATACAGTCCCAGCATTAATGCAAAACACAAAATCGAATTGTGATCGAAAATCATCTTTATATGTTTGAAAACTAGCATCAGTATAACTTGTTACAATGAACTTTTCATCACCTCCGAGAATGTATCCTTAGTATTTCGTAAATATCTAAGGATATTCTTAACAGCAATCAATGGCATTCCCTTGGATCACCTTGGTATTTGCTTGTCATGCTCAAAGCATATGAAACATCAGGACGTGTACATGACATAGCATGCATGACAGAACTTGTTGCAGAAGTGTATGGAATCTTACTCATCCATTGTCTTTCTTCCTCTGTTGTAGGACACTGTCCCTTAGAAAGATTTATGCCATGTGTCATATTCAAGAATCCTTTCTTAGATTCTTGCATGCTAAACCTCTTTAGCACCTTGTCTATGTATGTACTCTGACATAGGCCAATAAACTTTCTGGATCTATCTCTAAAGATCCTTATACCTGGTATATAATTTGCTTCGCCCAAGTCTTTCATGGAAAAACCACTCCCTAGCCATGTCTTTACAGACTGTTAGGTGGGGATGTCATTTCCAATAATAAGTATGTCATCCATATATAATACCAGGAATACCACAATACTTCCACTGATTTTCTTGTAGACACAAGGTTCATCAACATTTTTCATGATGCCAAATTCCTTGACTACATCATCAAAATGAAGATTCCAACTACGAGATGCTTGTTTTAATCCATAAATGGATCGTTGTAGCTTGCACACCGTTCCAGCATTATACGGCTTGACAAAACCATCAGGTTCTGTCATATACACATCCTCAAGAAGCTTTCCATTCAAAAAAGCAATCTTGACATCCATTTTCCAGATTTCATAATCATGATATGTTGCTATAACAAGTAAGATCCTAATGGATTTAATCATAGCTACAAGTGAAAAAGTTTCGTCATAGTCAATTCCATGAACTTGTTTGAAACCTTTTGCGACTAATCACCCCTTATAAGTCTGAACTTTTCCATCCATGTCGGTTTTCTTCTTGAAAACCCGTTTGCACTTGATGGGTTTTACCACTTTAGGTGGATGAACCAAAGTCCAAAGCTGGTTGTGTACATGGATTCCATTTCAGATCTCTTAGCTTCAAGCCATTTCTGAGAGTCTGGACCCATCACAGCTTCTTGGTACGTAATAGGTTCATCTTGATCTATGAGCAACACATCACCATCTTGAGATATCAAAAATCCATATCTCTATGGCTGACAATATGTCTAAAGTGACCTACGAGGCGCTTGTGTCTCTTGAGCAAGTCCTTGATCAATGTTGTGGTGTCTGCTCAGTTTCAATCTCTATATCAGTTGTATCTCTTTGTAGTCCTTGAACTTCTTCAAGTTCTACTTTTTTCCCACTTGCTCTTCTAGAGACAAACTCTCTTTCTAAAATGATTCTTGTACGAGCTACAAACACCTTTTGCTCGGTGGGGTTATAAAAGTAATATCCTTTAGTTAATTTAGGATAAACTACAAAGAGACATTTGTCAAATTTGGGATCAAGTTTATCAGAAACATGACGTTTAACGAAAACTTCGCAACCCCAAATCTTCATAAAAGACATTTTTGGACGTTTCCCAGTCCATAACTCATATGGTGTCTTTTGAATTGATTTAGATGGAACACAATTCAGTGTAAATATAGCTGTTTCTAAAACATGTCCCCAAAAAGAAATTGAAAGGTCTACTTGACTCATCATTGATTGAACCATATCTAATAAAGTTTGATTTCTCCTTTCAGACACAACATTGCATCATGGCGTGGCTGGAGTAGTGAGTTGTTGAACTATTCCACAGTCTTTTAATCTAGTCCTGAAATTCTTGGCTTAAGTATTCACCACTTCAATTTGAACGAAGTATTTTAATACTTTTGCCTAGTTGGTTTCATACTTCATTCTTCAATTCTTTGAACTTTTCAAAGGATTTTTTATTTATATTTCATGAGATATACGTAGCCATATCTACTTAAATCATCAATAAATATAACGCAGCATCTAAACCCACCTCTACCTTGTGTGCTTCATGGACCAATACATCTGAATGTATAAGGCCCAGTAATTCAGTTGTCCTTTCATTGTGTCCCATGAAAGGGGCTTTTGTTCTTGCCCAATAAACAAGATTCGCAATTTTCATATGATTCAAAATCAAAAGTGTCCAAATATCCATCTTTTTGGAGTTTGGAAAGACGATTCTCATTTATATGGCTTAAGCAACAATGCCAACAATACGTTGGATTAATATCATTTGATTTAATCCTTTTAGTATTTTTGTTATAAAGAGGTGTGTCGAGATTTAGAATATTAAGGTCATTAATCAATCATGCACTTCCATAAAAAATTTCATTTAAATAAATGGAGCAACAATTGTCCTTTATTTTAAATGAAAAACCAATCTTGTCCAAAAAAGAAATAGAAATAATGCTTTTAGTAACAAAAGGCACACAATCGAAATTATCTAATTCTAAAAGAAGCCAAATGGGCTAAAGTCAAAACATAAGTTCCTACAGCTAATGCAGCAACCCTTGCTCCATTTCCAACTCGTAGGTCGACTTCTCTTATAGCCAACGATCTACTCCTTTTGAGATCCTGCACAATCACACAAATTTGAGATTCACATCCAGTATCTAATACCTGTGATGTAGAAGTAGATAAATTATCTTCTATCACAAAAATACCTGGAGTAGAAGACTCATTAGCCTTCTTTTTCTTTACTTCTTCCAAGTAAATCTTGCAATTTCTTTTCCAGTTTCCTGATGAATGGCAAAGCAAACAGTTTCCTTCCTTATCCACCCCTCCTTTTGGCTTTACTGCAATGGAATTGGGCTTGGACTTTCCAATAGGCTTCTTGACATTTTTCTTGAATTTACCCATTCCCTTGCCCATTACCTTTGACTTTCCTAACTATTGGGACATCCTTTGGTTTAATGGACTTCTTAATATTTGACTCAGCAGTTCTTAACATGTTAAGCAACTGAGGCAGAGTTTTGTCAATCTCATTCATGTTGTAGTTCACAACTACTTGGTTATAACTCTCAGGCAATGATTGCAGTATAACATTAGTGGCCAACTCATGGCCTATCAATCTCTCTAGGTTCTTAATATACCCAATCATTTTGAGGACATGAGAACCAAGTGGAGAACCCTCTACCATTGTACATTGAATTAAAGCCTTGGATACATCAAACCTCTCTTGAATATCGTGCTCTTGATAAAGCTATTTCAGGTGCTTTATCATATCATTTCCTCATGGTGCTTTTAAAGCTTAGAGTTCATGGAGGCAAGCATGAGGCAACCGACGTCAATAGCATCATCTTGATGCTTCTTGTGCGCATCTTTTTCAGCCCTTGTGGTTGGGGAGGGAGATTCTTCAGGGACAGGACCCTCAAGGACATACGTCTTTTTTTCTTGTTTGAATACTATCCTCATATTCTTGTACCAATCCAGGGTGTTCACCCCATTCAGTTTGTCCTTCTCAAGGACCGATTACAATCATAGTGTATTATTATTTGTGTTAGGTGCCATGGTAATCTACAATAAAATATGCAAAATATAAGTATCATGCAATGATCATTTAATTTTAACAACTTAAATGATACTCAGACTATTTTTTTTCAAATTAATAACCCTCATTATTAATTCGGAAAGTTACACATTTAACTTTCTAGTGGACCAAGATCCATATTTCACCTTACCCGAAGGTAGCTTTGGCTCTCCCTTGAGACTCAGTTATTTAGGTACGCAACAACTTGCGAATTGCATCTCTATGCAACTCTTAGTTTAAACATGTACAACTATTGTTCTTAATGCCTCTAGATTACCCCAATCTAATTGAGGGAACATAGTTAACTTTGCCCAATTAAAGACCCTCTGGATATCACTTTTATGCTATCGCGTTTCACCAAGATAAACATGGCACCTTTGCTTTGGCGAATTTACACATATTGATCAAAGTGTTAACGTGTGACATTAATTGGTAGGCATTGATCTTGACTTAATTTAATTGGAGAGATTTGACTAATTTGTAAAAGATCTCACCAATTTAATATAAGTGACCACTTCAATATTATTACTGGTTAACATGATCTTATCATAATGACACTAATAACATGCAAAGTAAAGTAAGATAAACATGGCATAGTTATAGCCCAACCTACTCAATTCTCCGAAGCCAATGAGAGAATCAAAAAAGGTCAATCTAAGGGTAAAGAACAACTACTCCTAGCTGTAATGAAATTACCTTATACTATATTAAAATAATATGGTAAAGCAACCTCGCATTACATACAAGAGGATTTAGATGAGAAGAGAATATACATCAAAATAAGAGAGAGGCACGACACACAGGACATACTTTGTACAACTAACTATCCACCATGCTTAAATCACAAATTTCATAATAAACATATCTAATATGATAAAATACATAAAACGATTATCATAGGTAACAAAATTACACAAAGAATCGATTAAAGCCCTAGACGACAGCAGGGTTCTTAGGGGCGGCAACCCCTAAGCGGCGGTCTATGGAATGAACCTACCCAACAGTGAACGAAATCGCATCAACTTTTGATGCAGGCGCTATTCCAGAATGCTATTTCCAGAACTATAGAGCCGTTAGTTTCCGCCATTGGGAATCCGATACATCAACATCTCCAGAATATGACCATTCATACGATTCTATAAATTGCAAAATTTAAAAAACACAGATTCAACACTACTAACAGACACTTTAATCATAATTACATTATAAGTAATTCTGCCTGTAAATCGTGTCAATTAATTTCATTAATCAGAAACAGAGTCATACTCAGCAGATAGTCTATATCAACATACTGAAAGTACAATTCAGTAAAATTCTATATCAATATACAAAAAATGAATTTAACAGATTCACAAAATAAACATATTGAAAATTGAATTTAATAGAATCTCAAAATAAACACATTGAAAATTGAATTTAACAAGATATCGAAATAATCATTCTGAAAATCGAATTTAGCAGAATATAGAAATAAACATACTTAAAATCGAATTTAACAGAAATCCGGTTTCATATAGGCATGTCATGAAATCATAATTTCACATAGAACTAGTCCAAAGAATCTGAATCTGGCTCTAATACCAATTGAAGGGGAGGCCACAAACAGACCTCCTAGGAGGCATCAATCTGAGGGAGTCTAGAGAGGGTACTGACATTACCTTTTTCGATTCTTATATAGAAGATGAATGTCAAAAACTCTTGTCTGCAGTCACCAACAAATATCTCCAAACTTTGCCTCTACTTCGTCACACAAACGTCTGCTTCCAATGTACACCTTATGAACGAAGCAACGGGAATAAACACTATTGAATTGCTCGATTCAATGGTTAATATGGTTTTCTCGTTGTTTTGGTTTCTCTGAACTCTCTGTTTTTTTTTCTACTCAGACGCTTTGACAAAAAAAAAAAAAAAAGAAAGAAAGAAAACTACTAATCAGAAAAAGAGAGGAGTTTAATCTGAAAAACCTTAGAAGACTTTGTGATAAGAAGTCTTCTGGATAAATCGATCTTGTTTTTTAATTCTGATTTGAATTCAAAACGAGAGGCTTATCGGAGTGTAATTGAGAAAATTTTGTCTAGGTTCAACAAAAATGGAAAAATACAATTCAGTCACATAATTAACTGTTAATTATATTTTAGATTAATTACTATTAGTGAATTAGCCTAAACAACTTTCGCTAATTACGTTTAGGTCCCGAACGAGATATTACCCATTTCGTTTAGGTTTCTTACTTCTCCAACTTACAAGGTTTCCTGCAACAAATGTGAAGTAACCAGATGTAGATTTTCTAGTTATCTTATCTGTAGCCCAATCTACTTCGGTATACCCCTCAATGGATATGAGATATCAAATTATCACATACGTACACGTAGAGTATCGTGTACTGGATTGACCGGTCATGAAATCATTTCATGGATTGTTATATGAGTGTAATGAGTGATTTCATTGTGATAATTATGTCTCATCTTTTGACTTGAGGTCATCAGAGATTCTTGCAAGAAAGATTGCATACTTTGATATTGTCAAACATCACTCTTAACTGAGTAGACAATAAAGGCATGTATTGAGTATGTCCTAATTTGTGCTGTGGAATGTTGAATGATCAAGATAGGATTTGTACCTCTTATATAACAAGAGAGTGATATCTAGCATTCTTGGTTGAATGAGATTATGAAATGCACAACCATGCTCGAATAAGTAGATATGAGATATTTATCTTATTTGGTTTAATTAATCTACTCAGGGTTGAGATTTGAGATATTGAACTTTAAGAGTATCACTCGTTCCATGACTTGTGTTCAATTATGGCTTCCTGGAAAAAGAGATTAAGACATGTTATTTTTTATCACGGAAGGTTTTGTCTTGTCATCAACATTCTCGTTAAATGGATTGCAATAATGTGTCGGTAGACACCACTTATTACACATGACATTAAATATCGTTTATGTCAAATGCAAATTTTTCAAGGACCTAATGGGTCACACATTCACAACGTCTTGCTTAATGGGTAGTATCTCATTTGGGACCTGAACATAATTAGCTAAAGTTGCTTATGCTAATTTACAAATAGGAATAGAGCTAAAATATAATTAAATGTTAATTATGTGTTAAATCATAATTATCTAGGTTCGTCGTATCTGGACAATTTCATTTTCACAGCATTTCTATTAAGTCGCTCAGTTTGGATTTTGAATACTATCGGTAGTTACGATAGAATTATCTTGAAGATTTCTTTACGAAGTCTTCAAGAGTTATTCTATTTCTGAATGGCTGTTTTTTTTTTTTTTTCCTCATCAGAGCATCTCTGTTAAAAGAAAAACTAAGAGTTTAGGATAATATAAAACGAGAAAAAGCCATATTCAAGACTGAATCTATCAATTCAATTGTATTTATTCCCATTCGCTTTGTTCGAGAGACGTAGATTGCAAGCAATCGTTCGTGTGACGAAGTAGAGGCAAAGTTCGGAGATCTTTTAGGTGACTGGAGAAAGGAGATTCCGACGTACATCTTTTATCTGACATCGAAAAGGTAATGTTAGTACCCTCTCTAGACTCCCTCCGATCGATACCTGGAGGAGGTCTGTTTGTGACCTTCCCTTCATATATATGGATAATAGCCATTGTTAATACACATCTTTACCTCCTTTTGATTGTATAATAATCATCAGTTTCTTGGCACAACAACTTTTCGTCTGATTATTTCCATTTCTTCCATTTCTTTTGAGGTCACAAAAGCTTTTGTCAATTGTTCATTTGTGGGCTTTTTTTTCTTTTCTTTCATACTCCCTCTGTCTAGAATTGAATGTCACATTTTGACTAGTATAAACTTTAGTAAAATTAGTTGACTTAGTTTATTTTACACTTAATAATATCAATTTATTAATAAAATTTTAACTAATTAAAGAAATAAGATATTCATATTTGTACAATTCAAAATAGAAAATGTCTACATTCAATTATTTATGAAGTAAGTACATGTTATCTTAAAAGTGGAAGACTTCATCAGGGCCCGATTCACTGAATCACCTCTAACTAAGAAGAGTGTGTTTACAGAGAATTCAAAGTTATTATACATTTGAAGTCAATTTTAGCCTCAAATTGGGGCGAAAGACTGTAAATTATTGTACATGTGGAGTCAATTTCGACTTCCTGGATCACTTAATTTCAAATACTACTTTGTTCTAAAAATTTTGAATAGAAAATTAAGAAATAATTATGGAGAAAGATCAATATGATTTATCTTCTTCCAAGTTGATTCATGATATATTAACCCTAATTTTTCTCCAAAAACGAGTATAGAAACCTATGCATTGCACAGAAAGTCTTCAATGATAGTTGTACAAAGTATGAAATAATAAAAATTAAAATGTATTTAAGAAAAGTAATTTATCCTATCATCCACCACCCCGTCAAAATAAAATTTGTCTAAAATTAAAAAATGATAAATATCCATGTATAATTTTCAATTACTTTTTAGGAAAACTCAATTAATTAAATTCAAACTTTCTCCGCCACTATTTATAAATCATTGGAATTGACTTTTATTATCACTAATTATAAATTATTTTTGTTAGTTTATTAGGTAGTTGACTAAGTTTTTTCCTTATTATCCGTGTCTCAGCTATCCATCATGCTCTCTGCTCTAAACTCTCTTCTCAATTCAAATCTTGTATAAAAGGTATTTTAGGAAAAAGATTTTCTTAATTTTACAAAATAACGACTGGTGACTTATTAATAATGACTAAGAGAATATTAGTTAATATATATGTATTGTTACGGTTTATAATAAATATTTTCAAATTATATTATATGTTAAGTTTAGTATTTTGTATCTTCCTTTTTTTTGGGGTGTTCAAACCACTATTTTGTACCCATATAATTCTTTTAAAATAAGGAATAATGTGGAGTTTTATATGATCCTAATTAAAACTAACATAAACAAATTGTTTCAATTCTTTAATATACTTTTGGTTGTAGATAAATATTAGGTCCCAAATTTTATAACACTTCCTGTACACCATTTTCTACACCATCCAATAAAATAATATATGTTAAGTGATTCTTTGATTTTAATAGATTCTATCTATACATTAATATATATATAGAAAAAGAAGGTCTTCTAAAAGATAAATGATTTATTCCTCATATATTTACTATATTTATTTACCAAAAGCTAAATTTAAGTTAAATTTAACTAATTATTTAATTCTATTAGGATTCTTATGTTTTTGGAGCTCATATGTGAAAATTTGACCTTTTTTAAATTTATGTGAACACTATCTTCTTTTTAAATAATTTAATTTTTTAAAGTTATGTAACAATTATTTTCTTTTTAAGTAATTTAATTAACCGTATGATTCTAATTTATTTTCTAGAGATTTAAATAAATTAATTTTCTAAATATAAATTTATATATATATATATATATATATATATATATTTATATAATCTCGAAAATTTTTTAAATTGAATTTTTACAAATAATAAGTATAACTTTTTTTTTTTATCTCTTTAGAGGCCTAATTTGACCCTCTCTTCCTAATTATCTCCTTAACATACCTTTTTTTTTTGTAAATTTATTATAATATATTGATACTAATATATAAATTTGTTTAAATTTCAAAAATTCATTAATATTCTAAAAATCAAAGTTCATGGATTGTACTTTATATATATTTATTTAATAATAAATAATCTATATAAAAATTAGGAAAATTTAATTTTTAATTATTCAATGGAATGAAAATTGTAATATTTACCCCCCTCCCAAAAAAAAAAAAAAAAAATCCCTTAGTTGATTTAATAATATTTGGGAAGGTAAAAGATTTTTTTTTTTCCTTTTCTAGAATCCCTTAACATATCATTTTCTTTTTGTAAATTTATTGTCATATATTATTTTTTATTCTACATGTTAAATAAATTAATATTATACAATATTTTATTTATATTAGTTATTTGTATTGTATATTAATTTCATACAATAGTAAATTCAGTTTTCGTAAAAAAAAATTTTACTGATTAGGAAATCTAAACTTCAGAATCACAACAAAAAATTATAAAAAATAATGCTATTATCATGTAGGTCGATGATTCACGTATTAGATATTAAATTGATAAGAACATATATTACACTTGATCTTAGCCGAAAGATCGAGAAAGGTATTAGTCTTTAAACCTATGGTCCATCAATTTTATACAAGCTTCTCTCTTTTCGAGCTTCTTTGTTTAGCGATGTGGGATTATAGTTCCGTCTCGAAACAAAATTGGCCAAATCTACGAAACTACTTTTATTACGATATGTTTTGTTTAAAAATTTGTTGCAACTCTTATTGTTGATTTTTTGAATTAATTTATAAATGATATTGTTTGTAAATTCTGTGTTTTGAATTTATTTCAATTTGCTGAATGTTTATTATTGTTTAATTGAAGTTTATTATAAAATTTTTTTTTTTAACTTGATTTGAGCCTATTTTTTTTCAAATAAATGTATTAATCAATGTCTTTAAAAATAGATTAATCAAAAGGTATTTCAAATTTGAAAATTATATCTTCGAAAAGGAAAATTTTGGACAAATAAAGTATAGTTTTACATCCTGATTTATTTTTGATTTTTTAAATTAATTTATCCATTATATTGTATGAAAATTCTATGTATTGAATTTATTGAATATTTATTATTATTATTAAATTAAAAAGTATTATTATAATCTTTTTTATAACTTGATTTGATTTATTATTATTTAATTAAAACTATTATTATTATGATATTTTTTTTTTTATCAAATACAGTGACATGACATGACGCTTCTATCATGTAATATTCCTTGATTAGAAAATCTCGAACATCAGAATTAAAATATATATATATATATATATATATATATATATATATTTGAAATAAATCTTTCAGATGATGATGATTTTTGTAATTATTTATATTTTGTTTTAATAGTATTTGGGAAGATAAAAGAGTCTTTTTTTCTTTTCTAGAATCTTCATAACAGACCTTTTTTTTTTTTCTTGTAAATTTATTATAATATATTCCCATATAAATTTGTTTAAATTTCCAAACTTCATTAGTGTCCTAAAAATCAAATTTCATTATTTGTATTATATATATATACAAATATTTATTTATTTAATAATTAATAATCTCTATAAAATTTATTTAAATTTAACTTTTAATTATTCAATTTTTATTTTTCTAAAATCCCCTAATATACCATTTCATTTTTTTAAAAAATTTATTATAATATATTATATTTTTATTCTATCTATTAAATAAACTAATATTATACTATATTTTATTTATATTAACTATTTTTATTATATATTAATTTCATATAATAATAAGTTCAGTTTTAGTATTTAAACTTCAGAATCGCAATAAAACATTACTAAAAAATGTATTAATATCATGTGGACCGATGGCACACGTATCAGATATTCAATCTCCTCTTATTTCATATATTGCCAGTGTGGGAGAAAGTTATGAGTTTTTCAAATATTTCTATATTATTATTTTGCTGAAACTCTCTCTCGTTATTATCTCTTTTCCTGAAATATTTTAACGGTTATCGTGTTAGAGAAAGAAAATAATAATTATTATTATTATTTTGCTGAGACTCTCTCTCATAATTATCTCTTTTCCTTTGTTGGGATTCTCTCTCTTTATTTTTTTTTTCCCTAAAATATTTTAACATTTATCTTGTTAGAGAGAAAATAATCGATTTG
>JAOXNR010055008.1:0-11672 GCA_028571225.1 Parsonsia alboflavescens | reverse complement strand
CCTTTGACCAAAAACTAAAAGAAATATATATAAATATATATATATATATATATACATATATTTATATGTTTTTAGGTAAATTTAATTAGAAAATATACTTTTCAAGTGAAAAGAACCTAGATAGTTATCAAGAAAAATGTTAGAAGATGCCTAATGACAAAAAAAAAAAAAAAAAACAAAAACAAAAAGATTTGGACCTACAAGATCAAAAAATAAAAGTTATAGGATTAAATAGGCGATTTTAAGTTTATAAATTAAAATTTAAAAGATAAACTAAATCATATATATAAATATATATTTATATATATTATTTTAGATATTAAATTTCCAGATGCACTCTATTCCTTCTCAAGAATATCAATAACAAAATATTTCTCCATGTGTTTAGTTTTTATAAGATAAAAGAGCAAAAAGACATAATAGTTCATGTATTTGAACTTAATAGTGAATAATAGTATCAGGATTTTAGTCTATTTAGTTCCTCATGTTTAAGTCAAATTATAATTTGATTTCAAATGTTTTTTTTTTTCAATCACTATGATTCCTCATCATATTATTATCAATCGTTTTGGTCTAAACTGTCATTTTTCAGCAAGGCACTATACAAAACTGGTCACATGAACAGTTTTACGGGCAAAATATCAATTGTTGTTTACTTCGAATAGTGACTGAATTTAGATTCTCTAATAATTTGGATTTGGGTATTTTGGGTTAATTCTATTTGTCCATTAATCCCAGGATAACCAGATGTTTCTTTTTCTTTTTCTGGTTTGTTTTCAATATTGGTGTTAGATTTTGAGTGAGAAAGTTAAAATTGACATCTTTGCTCTTTTATAATGGTCACTTGTCTGTGACGTGACCAGTTCTACATCGTGACTCGGAGATTGACAGTTTCGAGCAAAATGGTTGATCGTAATGTGGCGAAGGATTATAATGACTGAAAAATCACATTTGGAATCAAAAAATAATTTGACCTAAACATGATCAAATGGACTAAAAACATATCTTTGAATACTTATTTACGTTAAAATTATGGTTGCAATGATGACATATATTTCTAATATTTTGTTTTAATATTGTAACTATATCGAACTCCAGTAAATTATATAAAGAGGAGTTTCTTTTTATTTGTTCAAGAGACAGTAATGTGTTTAGCATTTAAACACATCTCCACTAGTCAAATACAAGAAAAAAAAAAGAAACAACTTCCAGATATTGGATTTGATAATGTTTACCTTACTTGACCAATATGTTGCGAACTTAGTTTTTATGTCTCATTAAATAGATGAATGCATTCCAGCAGAGAAATTTCATTATGCAAATGTTTACCATTTATCATATGTCACGTCCATTTAAACAAGGAAAGCCACCATAAATAGGGAAAGATGAGGAGGAAATAGGCACAATAACCCCATTCCTTCATTTTCGTTTTTATTTAGTTGAAAAAAAGACAGTAGATTTTCAAGAGCAATTTTAATTACAATTTTTCTCTGTGTTTGTGCTTGCAAATTATATATTTTTACTTATAAAAATGTCTTTAAGTATATTCAAGTGAATAGATTAAAAAATTTTTTGGTCATGAAGAATGTCTAATCCATCGATAAATAATATTAAATTATAATTATAATTAGTAGGGTTCGTCTTCTAACACACTTAAACAAACTTGTAATTGATGAAACTTTCAAATAATAACTATATGATTCCTTAGTTGCGATTTGAGAACCCTTCTAGGCATTCTTTATTCGATAGTACTTCCGTTTCTTTTTCCTCCATTTCTTTTTAAAAGTCGTTTAAGATTTGAGAATATAAATCAAAATAATAATTGTTTAAGGAATTAATATTTTTATAAAATACCTCTCACATTAAATAAAGTTCATATTAATTCAATTCTAATATTTAATGTGATTAAAGGGTATGATTGGTTTTCATTAACTGCTTGTTGTGAAATAAAAAAGATCATATAAAGTGTCTTCTATTTTGAAATAAAACTTGTAAGCTAAAAAAAGTTTTAAAAAAAATGGAGGGAGTAAATAAGAATCCTCAAATTGCAGACAATTTTTCCTTTCTACATATCATTTAGCATGTGATAATTATACCCTTTTGTTTGTTTATAGTTTTTTGAGTGAATTTGATCTTAGGCCATTGTTGTTCTCTTTCAGAGTTAAGTTTTCACTATGATATAGCGAAGTTTTACTAAAAGATTGGTATAATATTATTACAAAAAATATCACTTTTAAGTCATATGTATGTATGTATGTACATAATGGTTAGCATGAGTCATATGTATGTATGTACATAATAGTTCTCCAATCTCTAACAGAAGGTAAACATTTTTGCCTATTTCTTTAAGTTGGAAAGCAAACACTAGAAAAAAAAAAAAGAAAAAAAGAAAAAAAAAAATGTTAGCATGTGAGTTTGCATTAGCCATTTAATTGAAACAACTAAAGAAAGGGCAAATTTTTTTGCTTTTATTTTTGTTAGTTTCAGGGAGAATTTAGGTAATTGAAAAAGGTTTTTGTTGAAATAACCAGATTTTAAGAACTTTTAGGTTCAAATGGAATTTTTTTTATACTAATAATGTATTAGATATTTCATGGTTTCTTACTACAAGATAGTGAATTTTTTTTTTTAATAGTCGATTGGTAATAAGGCACTGTATATTTGTATTTATGGTAATATGACTCTGGATCTTATAATACATTTTACTGTGACACTCTCTACTGTCCTAATAGAAAAACTTACATGTGTTTTATAATTAATTTTGTACATATGTTTTATTAATTAAACCTCAAAAGATAAAGGGCTTTTAGCCTATTTGGTCTCCCTCATATTTGGGCCAAACTATAGTTTGATTCCATGTGATTTTTTTTTTCTCATTATGGTCCCTCTACATATTATGGATAATCATTTTGCTTCAAATTACCATTTTTTGTCCATCCACATAGCTGAATTGGTGATGTGACTGGCACATAACTAGTTTAAAGGGGCAACTATGTCAAACCTAGTCTTCCCGCTCACAAAATCTGATTGCTTTGTAATATTGTAGTTGTATCGACCTCTAATAAGTTAGGAAAATTCCGATATGGATTCAGGTTCATACCCCACACACGGACCTTGTGGCTTATATTGAACCACTTCATAATTATTTTTCAAAAGATACCTGTGCTTATGGTGGTAAGTGGTAACCATACGTAGTAACACTTTTAATTTTTTTTTTTTTTATTTACTTGGATTGATATGAATCACAAGATCCATATGTGGGGACATAGATTCAGGTCCATATAAGAATTTTCCCAATAAGTTATATAAATAGAAATTTCCTTGTATTTATTCTTAGACATGACCACCACTATAAATAGGGCAAGATGAGGAGGGACCAGGCACAGTAGCCCCTTCATTTTCCCTGTATTTAGTTGAAGCAAAGATGGTAGCCCTTTCAAGAGCAATTTCAGTTACAATTTTTCTGTTTGCTTGTATTGGTAAGGTCCTTATTTTCTGGGGAAAAAATCTCATGTCCTTAAGTATATTGGAAGGAATAGAGACCTAAATAAGTGATGAATTATTCACATCTCTTTTGCAGTGCTTTGGTCACCAGGAAACAATCAAGTAGAAGCAAGAAATATAGTGCAAAACGAGTTTCTTCCAGAAGCAACATGCTTCTGCAATTCTGTGCGAGACAATTGTCGTGATTGTGGGAAGTCATGCCAACTTGTGGATCCCTGCCCAACCACTCCCATTTGTGCCCCCATTTTCACATGTAAATGATAATCGTATTATGAAATAAAAGTTGGCATTCAAGTTTACTAGAGAATGTTATTTATATTCATTTTCATTTTTACCAATAAATGTGTTCATTAAATAGACAAATAGTTTATAAAATGAGGTTATCTTTAATTGTTTCAAATACCTTCACAAATCAAGTCTTTCGAAGCATTGGAAAGATATAATTATGTTAACTTATTTATGAACTTGAACCCACAATGGAAAGTAACTTTATTGGGAAGTTAATGTCAAGTGCAACATTTTCTATGATTATGCAACAATGTTTCAGAAAATAGGAAAAAAAAAAAAGGGACTTAATTATCTTTATATAAAAGAATATTATTAAATCTTTTTTTCTTCTTTTTTTTTCTATTGCAAACTAAGTATGAAATGGAGATAAAGGATAGTGCTATCATATTTTTTTTAAAGGCAACAATATTTAAATTATTATTATTATTTTTTTTACAAAATATTATTAAACCCAAAATATTTACAAAATGGCTTCATTCCATTTGTTTATTTGGTACATATAGCTAAGGAGACTCATGTGCTATCATATTAATTTTTTCCTCCGAAACACCGCCGAACTCATATCATATATGACTTTCATACAAAGAAAATAAATGTTTCCATTCAAGTTTACTAAAAAATATTATTTATATTCATGTTCATGTTTACCGAAAAATACCCGAAATTTTATTCTAACAAGATTTCCTTGGATTTTAAATAGACAACTAGTTAAGAAAATGAGGTTTTCGTTAATTATTTCTATATTGTCCTCACAATCAAACCTTTCAAATAGACTATTCATTACAAGTTGAAAACGTTTTAGTTCAAAACATCAATGGGTTCAAAATGTTTTAGTTCTCAAATTCTAAAGCATGTAACTTTGTAGAAACATAATATTTCATAAATAGAGAAGGAGATTATATTGAATGAATATAATCTTTCATAAATTATTAAAATGAAAAGTTTCGTTTATATTGAATGAACTTATTCTTTCCTAATTATAAGATATATAGAATGTTTATAAACAAACTATTTACATTTAATGAATATAATATTTCATAAATTATTAAGATGAAAAAAAAAAAAAGTTCAATGAATATATTCTTTCATAATTAATAGACTATAAAGAATATTTTGATTTTAATAATATTTTTTCTATTCTTGTTCAATAAACATAATTTTTCATAATTATTAAACTAAAACAATACTATTTATATTTAATGGGTTTTTATCTCATTTTGTCCCTCATCTTTTGATCCGAACTATAGATTGATTTCAAATGTTTTTTCTAATCACTATGGTCCCTCAACACATTAGGAGCAACTGTTTTGGTGAAAATTACCATGCTTCAACAATCTACATGGTCATATAAACAAGTCATGTGACCAATATGGGACAAGTTTAAAGGAGCAAATATGTCAAATATAACCTTCCCCCTCTAGAAATCTGGTCGCATTGGTATTAACAATAAAAAATAAATTAATGTGAAGTTTATAAAATAAATTTCCATAGTTGGTTTTTGAACGGGAAAATTGGGTTTGACATATTTGCCCCTTTAACTTGTAACGTGCCTATAACGTGACCAGTGTAGCCATGTCAATTGTTTGAAATTGGTGGTTTGGACCAAAAAAATTGTCCAAAAATGCTATGGGACTATAGTGTTTGAAAATATAAGGGAAAAAAAAGGGAAACATATGGGATCAAATTATATAATTTGGCTCAAAGGTGAAGGACCATATAAGCCAAAAGCCCTATCTTAGCCAGCTCTCATAGTGTGACGGGTGGTGTGTATAAGGCCTGGAATAAATTCACCGACTTATAGGTGACCGACACAATCTACAATTTGAACTAAGGAAGGGTTTTGGGGGTTCGGTCACCCTCGTGGGATCATGACCCTTTGTCCCGACCATTGTAGCATGTGTCTCGCTTAGGGCATAAGGGGCATGATGACTTGAAGTCATCCTCACCTTCCTCCAGCTTATCACTAGTAGTTTGTTCAAGGTTTCAAACTCAACGACAATAACTAAACACAAGAGTTGTGCTCGTTGCGGGATTTTGAATAAGTATAATCTTTCATTTTATTAAAATAAAAGGATTTGATATATATTCAATGAATATAATCTTCCATAATCTATTATCTAGTATAAATATATATATACAGCTCAGTTATGCTGTGCGCCGTCGCACTATGTGACAGCATCGAAACGGCAACGTTTCAGCTCCGTCGCATAGTGCGACGATGCACAGCATAGAAATTTCATATATATATATATATATATACAAATTTAAAAATTTATATATAGTTATTGTACAGTTCAATCCTCAAAATTTATCCTTTTAGAAGTTTTAGTCCTTAAAATTTTTTTTTTTTTTTTTACCTTTATCATCCTTAAAGTTGACTTCAAAATCCAGTGATTTTTTTGAAGAATCCAGTCAAAAGGATCAAAATATCTAATCGTAAATTATTTAGGGATGATAAAGGCCAAAAAAAAAAAATTAAGAAACAAAGCTTCAAAAGGATAAAGTTTGAGCATTGAATTGTATAATAATTCTATATACATAAATATATATTTTATATAGATATATATTTATATTTATATTTATATATGATATTTATTTAAAATAGACTCTCAAATAAATGGCAATATAACAATTTTAAGAAATTCTGAAGGGAAAAAAAAAAAAAAGAGGATCAATGAACATAACCTTTCATACTTGTCTAAGTGTTTATGTAATAATAAACATAGTCTTTAATAAATTGTTAAACCGAAAAAGTTTTTTATTTATATGAAATGAGAGCAATTAAATATTTTAGTACTTAATCTTTAACCTTTTTGGTGTTTTGGTCCCTGGCTTTTTTACCTTTTTGGTCCTTGGCATGTTTTACTTTGGTTATTAGTTCTTTTAATCAGAATCCGAACAAAATCAGGCAAAGTCGACATTTTGACCATTCTTATGAGGACATTTTGGAACATAAATGTTTTATACTGTTGGATTTAGTCCTACTTTAGTATTTTGGATGTTTTGGACCCGAATACTTTCATTTCTTTTTTTTAACCTTTTTTGGTCCTCAACAAATTTATATTTGATGTTATTAGTCCATTTTTAGGAATTTGACTTACATCCAGCAAAGTTATGGTTTTGGCAATTCCCATAATTTTTTTATTGGGTTTTTAACTTATTCAGTCTCACATATTTGGGTCAAACTATAGTGTGATCTCCCAAGTTTTTTTTCTACCCGTTATGGTCCTTCCACATATTATGAACAACCATCTTCATCCCGACTACCATGGCTTAACAAAACACTTGTCGGAACCCGTCATGCTATCGGTACAAGATAGTTTTTTTTTTTTTTGGTACAATATTGTCAATCTCATCCTTACTACTTAAAATCTTTGTGAATTAATTTGGGTTGTCTGGTTAATTTATTTAGGTTTTTTTTATTCAAATGCATCTAAAATCCCCCCCCCCCCCCTTTTGTATTTTGAAAAAATGGATTGGTTGGATTTTGAACAACGAGGATGAGGTTGACAATTTTATCCTTAGAAAGTTATCTTGTGCTGGTACCATGATTGGTTCTAATGAGTGTTTTGCAAGAAAATGATAATTGGGAGCAAAATGGTTGTCCATAATATGTTGAGGGATCATAACGGCTGAAAAAAAAAATTGTGGCATCATATTATAATTTAACCCAAACATTTAGGATCAAATGGGTTAAAAGAACTTTTTTTTGTTTTTTGTTTAATCATTATAGGGTGCCAAAATTAAGCTAAAAATAGAAGAACACAAATTACCAACTTTAGGGATCAATGAAATTAGACATTCCATAGACCAATAATCATTTATGAATTGGAATAGAAATATAGAATTTCAAGTTGGAAAATTATTAAGATTAGTCTCCAAAATTTCAGGAATTCCTGACTATGGTTTCCTGGAATTTTTTCCCCTTTTTTAATCCCTATAATTTTTTCGAGCTGTGATTATCATCTTTTTGATGTTTTCCGGTGATAATTCGACTAGCCAGAAAACTATAGTTTGGGGAGAATGCTTATAAAGTGACTACCAATAGGGCTCGTAAGCTGTTTATGCTAGGGATGAATAGATTTAGGTGTAAAAAATGCTTGAAATCGGGTCATAATACACATAAGTAGAAGGTATAGATTTTGATGAAACTTTTGCACCTGTGGCTAGATTTAAATCTATTAGGCTATTGTTATGTATTGCTTGTCTACGTCAGTTTAAATTGTATCAAATGGATGTCAAAAGTGCATTTTTAAATGGTATCCTAAGTGAAGAAGTCTATGTTGAACAACCTAAAGGTTTTATTGACTCAAAATTTCCAGATCATGTCTTTAAATTGAAAAAAGCATTATATGGGTTAAAACAAGCTCCTCGAGGATGGTATGAAAGGCTGACAAAATATCTGTTGGATTAGGGTTATGAACGAGGAGGAGTTGACAACACCTTGTTTGTAAGACGTTTTTCTAATGATATTTTAATTGCTCAAATCTATATTGATGATATTGTTTTTGGCTCAACTTCTGTTCAACATACAGATGCTTTTGTGAAACAAATTACTCAAGAATTTGAAATGAGTATGTTTGGTGAATTGACATATTTTTTGGGATTGCAAGTTAAACAATTTGCAGATGGGATATATATCTCACAAAGCAAATATGCTAAAACTTTGGTTCACAAGTTTGGTCTTGAAAATGCCAAGACTGTTAGCTCACTGATTTGTACTAGCCTGAAACTGTCTAAAGACAATGCAGGAACAGATGTAGAACCAAGTTCTCATCGAAGTATGATCGGAAGCCTGTTGTATCTTACAGCAAGGAGACCAGATCTATGTCTAACTGTTGGTATCTGTGCCAGGTATCAAGCCAATCCCAAAGAATCTCATCTGATGGTTGTCAAAAGAATTATCTGCTATGTCAATACTACATCAAATTTGCACCTGGTATACTACTGATACCACAACTTTTTTGTCAGGTTTCAGCGATGCAGACTGGATAGGAAACATGGATGATCGTAAGAGTACTTCTGGAGGATGTTTCTACCTTGGAAACAATCTTGTTTCATGGTACAGCAGGAAGCAGAATTCAATATCTTTATCAACTGCAAAAGCAAAATACATTGCTATTGGAAGCTGCTGTACACAACTATTATGGATGCGACAACTGCTAAAGGATTATAGTATTATGCAAGATATGTTTACTATGTTCTGTGACAATAAAACTGCCATTGATATACTTGGAAATCCTGTTCAACACACCCGCACTAAACACATTGACATAGGACATCATTTCATTAGAGAATTAGTAGAGTCGAAAACTGTTGTCATTGAGCATGTATCAACGGAAAAACAACTGGCTGACATTTTTACTAAACCTTTAGATACTAAAACGTTTGAATCATTAAGGAAAGCTTTAGGAGTCTGTTTTATTGATATATGAATAAAACAAGTATGATAGTTGCCTTATATTAGGATAATGGTTCAGGAGGATTATCTTGTTTCAATTTCTTTTTCTTCATCATAAAAGGTTTATCATTCTTAAATTTCGCATATAGACAGAGTGTCAAAATATCTTTCATAAAACTTGAATTTTGTTCCACTTACACAGACATGATTGATTTCTTCAAGTTCCTTACAAAAAAAAAAAAAATGCCGAGGAGGAACAAGGGAATGTCACATGATTTCGGCAAAGAATCATTTATTTCTCTGAGAAAAGAGTTACCTTCACTATCTCAGTGAAAGTGTGAAAACTATCTCTGATTATATGCCAAGGAAGAACAAGGGAATGTTAGTTTGGCTTAAAGTACATATTTTCTGAGAAAAGAGTTACCACCACTTCTGCATGCAGTAAACTAAGCATAGACAATCTTGAAAGGAGCTACATTAGTGGGTGTGAAAACTATCTCAAATTGAAGGATCTTGCTGATTTCCATTATGTACACACACCCTCACCAAAATTCTGGTACTTTGATAAGGTATTTTCTCTCTCTATATTCTTAATTTAAGCTTAAAAAATCTTTAATATGAGTGGGAAATTTGGTCTTATCAGGATAATCAAACTGAACTTCTTTTCTTAAAGGAGGCTATCTTATTTTTTGTAATAAAAAAAATATATAAATATTTATGTATATATTATTTTCTATAGTTTTCCCGGGTGATATTATGTTTAAATTCTATTGGTTGGTTTAATGTTCTTGGCGATTACAAAATCATGATCTATGCTCAAAGTCTTCTAGTCTTTGACTTCTTTCCAAACTCAAGGAGATCTTTTAAAAAAATCCCTCTATTTTCCCTAGATATTTTTGGCACAAAACCCGAAGTATATCTGCATATTACCATTCTTGTGTTTATCAAATGGGGTTTTATATGTTCCACTTTTACGATTTCTCTTCATTGCCATTGTTGTGTGCCTCTGTCTTTTTCTCTCAAATTGTGCAGCACGTGTTCAGTTTTCTCTTGATATCACCATGGTTCGTGTCAAACACATTGCTCGGAAGAAGAAGGGAGGTGTCATTCCATCAACATCCTCTTCCAGTTCTACACCACCACCTACTGAGTCTCCACCATCTCCTGCGGTGTCTTCTCCACCTCCGGGTGACAATGTTCCCACTAGTGCCGGTGACATCTCTGCTCTTCTCCAAGATCCACGTCTTCAAGAAGTCTTGAAGACTATTGCTATTGAACGAAGTCACACTCCAACTACTGCCAGTCCTCAGCCATCAATTCCAACTCTTGTCATTGGCCCTTTAGCCTCGGCATTGTCGTCTCTTCCTTCTACAATCTCTAGCAAACCCACCAATGAAAGGAAACACGATGCTGTGGGATCCAGAAAATATCAACTTCGTGGTACGAGAACTAAAGCCCATGTGTCCACATCCACTGCTCAACCCAACGATTTGGGCACCATGGACTCCTCTGATCCTAAAGATGATGAGCCTAGTTTCACCACTCCACAAGACTCATCTCCTCCTCGCTCTATTCCACTAGTACTCTCTGTTAAACCCCTCAATAAAAAGTTCCTAAATGAACATTGTGTTAATCACTGGAACACCATTGTCTCACGCAAAATAATAGAGGAATGCAACATTGATATTCCAAGTCATGAAAAAGTAGGAATTCTAGATTTCTTTTCTTGCAAAGGTTTTATGAAATCAGTTTCACAATTGTCTTTCTATAGAGATGGTTTGGTCTGTGATTTCTATGTGAATCTATATGAAATTAAGAATACTGGAAGTTCAATGTTTCAAAAAGTTTATGTCAGAGATCACTTGTTTGATTTCTCGACTAAATTGATTAGAGAATACTTGGGTTTGAGTGAGGTTGATGGCTCTTCAGGCTCTACGGACCCTTCCTCTGTTAATTTTGATGATATTGCCTTTGAAATAACTAGAGGTCATTTGTAACAATGGCCACATGACAATGCAATTAAAGCTTTTGCTCTTTCCACCAAGTACTCCATTCTACACAAAATTTCTAAATCAAATTGGTTCCCATCATATCTCTGAGTTCATCTGTGGTTACCAGCAATGGGATAAAACAACACAATGTCCAGGATTCCACTGATGGAGAACCAATCTATCCCTCTAAGGTGATCAAAGTTTCTGCCCAGTTGTTCAAAGGGAAACGAGTGAATGACATGAAATCTACTGCTCAATCCATCCCCTCTTCTTCTTCTAGCATGTCTCGCAAACATCTTGTGCAGTTGCAACAAGCTCTAGCTTGTTTACCTGCGGCCTTGCTTCAAGTTCAACAGGCCATAATTACTTTTCATCAGGCTGTCACTACTCTAGAACAGGCCGTTTCTATGTCTATTCCTTCCCAAGTTGATGATTTTTCCACCTCTGACTCTGATGAGTGATCTTTGGCATTGTTGTTGTCAAAAAGG
>JAOXNR010055006.1:0-11674 GCA_028571225.1 Parsonsia alboflavescens | reverse complement strand
AAAAAATTTCTGTTTTGGAGGTTCTGTTTCTTTCCGGTACCGCAGCGAGAAAATCTGGGAGATGCCTTCTCTCTTTGGTAACTTGCGTTGCCTTTATCATCTAAGAGTAGGTTGTGAAGAAGATATTGAGGAAATTTTAAAGCTTATGCCCAATCTTGCTGAGTTGAAAGTTCTATTTTTTGCATCAGATAAAGTAGCAAGCTATCCCTTCCCCAGATTGAACTTTCTCGGGAAACTTGAATCACTAGAGGTTAGTCTTGAGGGTTTTGGAAGATTTTCCAAGTTGGATTTTCCACCATACCTGAAAAAATTGGTTATATTAAATTGGAGAGTTCCATGGGCAGAGATTTCCAAGATTGGGGAACTTGAAAATCTTGAGATTCTCGAATTAAAAAAGAGAGCTGTCGATGGACCAATTTGGGAGATGATTGATGGGCAATTTCCTAAACTCAAGTGCTTGAAATTGTCTGAGCTGAACATTGAAGAATGGAATGCCTCTGAGGATCCTTTTCCATGCCTCCAGGAAGTACATGTGGACTACTGTACGAGACTCAATGAACTCCCTCCTTGTTTGGGAGAAGTTGCAACACTGCAAGTAATCAGATTAGTGGGTTGCAGTTTGTCAGCTAATAGTTTTGCCATGAGAATCAAAGAACAACAAGTGGAAATGGGAAATGAGGAATTAGTTGCACATGCAATAAGCAGGTACATTTGTACACATATCCATATCTGTGTGTGTGATGGTAATTTTTTTCTTTTTCCTAACATTGCCTTTTTTTAATATCTTTGCAATTAGTTTACTGAGGTTATTTTTCATTTTAATATACATGCAGAAAAAGATGGAGAAGAATTGAGAAAGATCGTGGATCAACCTTGGCTACAGTTTCGGCAATGGATAAGAAATTGTTCAAAAGAACAATGGGAAATTGTTGTACATGCAATAAATAGGTATATAAATACATACATCCATGGTAATTTTTTTCTTTTTCCTAACATTGCTTTTTTTAATATCTTTGTAATTAGTTTGCTAAGTTTATTTTTCATTTCAATATACATTCAGAAAGAGATGGAGAAGGAGATTGAGAAAGAGATCGAGTATCAACAGTGACACCCCACGAACCCTTGGCTCGGCTTATGTTGACCTCGAGAAATCCCGATTCCAAGTGTTGCTGCTTACCACTTAGCTAGCAAGGCTTGATAATTACTTCTTTTGTTTCAAATTATAAAGTCATTTAAAGTTGTTTTGAAGAAATTAACATTGATCAGTACTTTACTTTATAGGGACAATATTGCCCCTCATGATTATACTTTGTTTCTTTCTGTTTCCTCTCTCTTATTGGATAGTTGGTTATTAAAAATAAATAGACAATAAATTGATTTTAAAAGAAGTAAAAAAGAAAGTTGACTAAGAGGGTAAAATAGGAAATTCATTTATAGAGTTATTGGGAATGAAGTACTTTTTGTATTGGGATGTGCAAGTGAGATAATATGAAAAGAGCAACACTCTATTAAGTGACTTATATTTTGAAACTGACTAACTGGTGTATATAAACTCCTCTCTGTACAGATATTTGACTAGAATGAAATATTCATCTTCCCTCTCAAATTTACATGTATCAGAGCAAATTCTCTTGCTTGCTTCCGCTAGAGTTTTCTCCCTTTTATTCTTCTCTTTTGATTTTTGAAACTTATACTTCAATTTCATACAAATTCATGTAGAGTTTTATTTCAATTGAAGTTTGCTTGATTCACATTGAGCTTATTGTCTTTCTACAATGGCGAATTTAGATGTTCTAAGTGAATTCTTTCTGCACTCGAGAAAAAATGCCAATTAGGTGTTAGTTAAAACTCTTTTGAATGCAGTGAATTGCACAAGTTGGAGCATGTCTATGAATGTTGTTCTAATAACCAAGAATAAAATCGGTTTTGTTATGGGGACTATATTGAAGCCGCCGGTAACCAGTTCTAAAGCGGCACTATGGGAACAATGTTTCAAGATGGTGATGTCATGGATTCTCAATTTAGTAAGAAGATCTTGAAGATCTCATCATCCACCGACTCATTTATCCGATTATATTTGTCCCACCATTTGGAACCTCAAGACTTCACCTCATACCCTTGACAAAATACTAGATTATGATCAGTTAAGCTTGAAATATAGAACTTTTGTTTGTAGTTTGAATTCTATCATACGTCCAAAAATTTTTGAGGAAGCTGCTTCTGATCCATTGTGATGTGAGGCTATGGACAAGGAGATAAAAGCATTACAAAAAAAATATATTGTTTCTTTACCTTAAGGAAAGAAACCTAGAGGGTGTAAAGGAGTTTATAAGGTGAAATATCACTCAAATGGTAGGATTGAAAGATATAAAACAAGGTTGGTAGCAAAAGGCTTAACTCAACAAGCTGGGATTGATGACTTGGCGACTTTTTCTCTAGTTGCAAAAATGGTTACTACTGAAATATTGATTGCAATTGAAGCTGGAGTGGGGTGGTTTCTACAGCAACTAGACATAAACAATGCCTTTCTTAATGGGGACTTAGATGAAGAAGTGTACATGGAGATGCTTTTGGGATATAGAAATGCAGATTGCGGACAAGTGTGTAAATTGAGAAAGAATTTTTATGGACTTAAACAGGTAAGTTGCCAATGGAAGGCAAAGCTTAATTCAGCTTTGTTAAGTCAAGGTTTTGTTCAATCTCAAGCACATCATAGCTTATTTGTTAAAAAAATCTGGTGAAGATTACTTGGGAATCTTAGTGTATGTGGATGATTGGATAGTGGCTGGTACTGATTGTGTGGAAATAGAACAACTGGAGATGTTCTTACATTAATCATTCAAAATTAAGAATTCAGGCGACCTCAAATACTTTTTCGGGCTTAGAAATAGCTAGGAATCCTTCAGGGATTAATGTTTCTCAAAGGAAGTAAGCTATTGATTTATTGATTGAATAAGGATTTATCAATAGCAAGCCTGCAAGTGTATTAATTAATCTTGTAGAGAAACTCACTGAGGATGATTCATCTGCCTTGGAAGATATTACACATTACAGAAGATTGGTCGGCAAGCTTTTATATCTCACGAACACTAGACCAGACATTAGCTATTGTGTTCAACAGCCAAGTCAAATCTTGGATCATCCCACTGGTGAACACCTAAGGGCAACACATCATCTCCTTAGATACATCAAGTCTTCACCTGGTCTTGGCTTACATTTTGAATCTAATGCAGATATTCATCTTGCAACATACTCAGATATTGATTGGGCAAGATGTGACTTGACTAGAAGGTCGGTTACCAGTTTTTGTAGTTTTCTTGGTTCCAGACTTGTTGCTTGGCTTTGTAAGAAGCATCACACCATTTCAAAAAACTTAGTAGAATCAAAATATTAGTCATGGCCATTACTACTGTGAAACTTCAATGGATGAGCTTCTTATTAAAAGATTCGGATATCAATTTATCCATTGCCATACATTCTTTTGTGATAATAATGCTGCTATTAGTATAGTTGAGAATCTCGTTTTTCATGAGTGGACCAAGCATATAGAAATTGACTGAGATTTTGTAAGAGAGAAGTTTCAATTGGGTTTTGTCAAGCCCCTTCCTATCTCTACAAGATTACAATTAGCAAATTTTCTTACTAAACCTCTTTATCATAAAGTTTTCAATCTTCTTTTGTCCAAGCTCCCTCTTAAATCTATATTTAAGGCCCAGGCTTGAGGGGGGTTGTTGAAGATGTTGATGTAGATGGGAGGATCACAAATGATTGCATATAAGAAGAAGAAAACGTCCAAGTGTAACAAATAGTTAGTTAGTCATCGACTTTTCTTTCTATTAGTTGTCACTTAGCTTTATTTGTAAGCTATTTTGGTTTCTGTAACTTGTGTATATAAATTCGTCTCTGTATAGATATTAGACTTGAATAAAAAATTCATTTTCCCTCTCAAATTTACAGAAATGGAAAGAGTAGTCCATATTTTTGAATGGGGAGAAAACAAAAAGAAACAAAAATTATCATTGTGTTGAAAAGTCCTTTTATTTACCTTGGAAAATGAAAGAAATATGAGAACATTTGAGGAAGCCACCTACACAAATATTGCTTTTTTGTTAAGTGGTTGTTGATAGATTGATTACATGAATTAAAATGACTAATTAACCCACAACAGAGGGTTAGTTCATCTTCGATAAAATTAATTTTTTATTTTTCAGAAATCAAACATAGTTGTGGTCTTGCCGGAGTGGTTATCGGGCATGACTAGAAATCATGCCACGCAGGTTCGAATTTTGAATAAAATTTTAAATCATTTCTTTAAAAAATGACAAAAATTTTAATTTAATGAATATTACATTAATTCATATGAACTAATTAAAGGAATAATAAAAAATTGATTTAATATGATCTATCTGTATACTTTCTCCATTCGAAATGTCTCTATTTTTCTTTTTGTTTGTGCATAATCATGTCATAATTCTTCAATAAATGCAGTATGAAGAAAAAGAAAAAAATGAAATAAAAAGAAAAAGAAAAGGAAGAACAAGAAAGTAAATTGGGATGTCAGGCTTCAAAAAGGTAATATTTCAATTTTCATCTTTTATTTTAAGTCCCTAAATTTGTTTTTTAAGATCTTCAATTTTCATCTTCAAAATTTGTAAGATAATAAGAATAAGTTTCAAAATTATTATCTTATTGTTATTGCAGAAGATCAGCCCAGGTGGCATATTGAAGATGAAGTGAAAGCACTTGAAATCATGGAAGGCTTTCTGAAAGTCTTTCTTAGCTCTAAAGGGAAGTGGCATATTAAATATGAAAAATTGAAGGTTCACCTAAAGAGCATCCGTAGTGTGTTCCAAGATGCAGAACAGGACCTCAAAAGGCGTAGGAGGGCGAACATTATCGAAGTTTCACCAGTGAATTTGGATTCTTTACTTTCTAGTGTCCTTGCAAGGTTTCAGAAATTAAAGCCTGATATCCTAAAAGGTTACTACTCCATACTTTCCAAGTGTGAATATCATGGATTGAGTGATGAATCTGTCATGGAAAATCTCAACTCCCTTCTGCACAATATTGAAGATTTGCTGAAATGTAATGCTGAACTGGTGTGCCCTTTGAAGGAACTACTTGAAATATCCCAGAAGAGAATGAGGGTTTTGAGAAATTTTCATGGTTTTACAACAAAAAGGTGTAGAAAATTTGGAACTTCGAAAGATCTCATAATTCATGCTGAGCTTCTGGTGGATAAAATGTCACTCGTCCTCTATCTGTGTTGCATTGATGAAAAGAAGATGAATGAAGGGAAGTTGAGCAGTTGAAAATGCATCTTTCGTTTGAGCTTCAAAAGATTAGTCCGGCAAATATGGATGCTAGAGAGATCTATATCAGAAATCTAAAAGCTTCAACCATAGCACAACGAGTGATGGATGAATTTGACTTGGGCTTTCTTGATTCTCTGGGAGATAATATACGGGAGCTTTCAGATGCTAATGTTAGTTTCACAGTTTTATCATCCCTGCAGGAGAAGCTGAAATTTTTTATTACATTTCTCGCAGAGGATAAATTTTCAGATGAGTACTCGATTCAAGATCAAAACTCCAACTATCTCTTTGAGCGAATAAATGCTGTGATCATTGACACTGTATGTGCTATTTACTTGCTCAACGATGAAGGTCAAAACAGAAAGACTGGTAGGGAACTTGTGACAATGAAGGGGATGGTTCCTGCTCAAAAAAGAATCATTGATAAACTCAGTTGGATATGCAATGTCTAGAAAATGAGTCCGTTGACTTTGGCTAGGTTGCTTTGTAATTTCACCAAAATCTTCAAATAGGGACAGTAGCTCCTTCTGAACTATTTCATGTTAAAAATCCCCTATCTCTAATTATCTAGAAAATTGTAGAAGCTTGCGGAGAGTTACAAAATTCTCTGGAAGCATGTAGAGTCTTCTAGAAGCATACAGAATTCTCTAGAAGCATGTGGAGTCTTCTAGAAGTAGAATTTTCTAGAAACATGTAGAGTTCTCTAGATACTAGTGGAATTCTCTAGAGGGTTGTGGAGTTCTCTAGAGAGTGATGGAGAACTCTAGAGTGTTAGGGAGAATTCCTTTATACATAAGGAGAGAAAGGGATAGAGAATTCTAGTAGCCCTATCTCTAATTATCTAGAAAATTGTAGAAGCTTGTGGAGAATTACAGAATTCTCTAGAAGCATGTAGAGTCTTCTAGAAGCATATAGAATTCTCCATAAGCATGTGGAGTCTTCTAGAAGCATGCAGAATTTTCTAGAAACATGTAAAGTTCTCTAGAGACTAGTGGAATTCTCTAGAGGGTTGTGGAGTTCTCTAGAGAGTGATGGAGAACTCTAGAGTGTTAGGGAGAATTCCTTTATACATAGAAAAAGGGATAGAGAATTCTAGTAGTAGAATTCTCTAGATGGATGATCTCAATCATCCATCTTAATTATTTGTAGCCGTTGGATCTTGAGGAGCTCTCCTATATAAGCAGCTATCCTCTCCCTCATTTGCAACCAAGTGGTGAGCAAGTGTAAGTGTGCTAAAGAGAAAGAGTGAGAGTGCAAGTGTGTGTGAAGATTGAATACAAATACAAATAAGTGTGTTGTAAATCCTTCCCTTGCAGTAAATAAAATTCAAGAATTTCTCCCACTTGATAAAATCCTAGTTGAGTTTCTCTCACTTTTAATAGCCTTATTCCCAACATTTCAATGTGATTCTTTAAGTCAATCAAGATAGATCTGAAATCTATGCGAAATGCCTTAGTGCACAAGCCTTCTCCTTTTCCTCACAAATTCCAGAAGAATCTAAGTTACAAAATTACAGTGCAGTCCTGAGTTCCCAAGAGAGTTCATCAGATGAAAATAACACTACTCAACTTGTCATTTTGGGAAAGGAAGCAGAGGAAATAAGAGAGCAACTGACAAATAGTTCAAGAAAACTAAATTTTATCTCAATCGTGAGCATGCCTGGAATAGGTAAAAGTATGCTTGCTGATTCAGTGTTTCAACATTCTTTTGTTGCCAATCATTTCAATTTTCGATGCACGATGTTCTATTAGTCAAGTACGTGACAGAAACAGCTTGAATTTGTCTGGAGTGTCCACTGAAGAATGGATCTCCTTTGACGACAGCTTTTCATGTTTGGAGGAATTACATCTGGCTGACTGTTGGGGACTCAACGAACTCCATCCTTGTTTGGCAGAAGTTGAAACACTGCAAATAATGAGATTAGTGCATTGCACATCGTCTGCTAAGGATTCTGCCATGATAGCCAAAACTCGTTTGGTTGAGATGAAAATTCTCAAGAATCTACATTTGACTCTTACTTATGATCAAGAAAATTTTCAGAGAAATTTATTTGTGAATGTATGTTGGTAGAAACTCCTTTATACTTTTCAAGTATTGAACTAATATGTATTACTCTATATTGACAGGATCTATGTTTCAAAGATATGAGGATCTTTGTCATTTGTATGGACACTCTAGAAGATTATCAGTAGAAAGATGCTTCAAAGGACAAAGATCTGATACAATTCTTTCATGAAAATACAAGGATAGTTCACTTTCCAGGCACAATTACGATCATTGAAAGTTGTTTTGTCTTTATTTGGAACAGTTCTACGTTGTGTTTGGTGTGTGTCTCTTCTCTCTGCTGGAAGAATTAGGAAGCTACAACTACAAGTCTGCTTTGTGCTAGATGGTTTTTCTTCACTCCTTAATGTTGGAAGGATTTGGCATTTACTTACATCTACACACAAAATTACTGTTTTGGTTGTTTAAAGAAGGTTGTTGTAAGGATATTTTTGTTAATTTACGATTAGTTTTCTATTTAATGAAGGTATACAACCTTTAAGCTGTTTTCTATTTTGTCAAATTTATCCTTACATCTTTCATTTTCTCACCATTCTTCTTCTCAAAACGTTTATTTTTGTCATTTCTTTTGTCGCAGTCATGGTAATTGCTAGGGGCATCGTGATCTGATTGGATTGCTGGATTTTATAGTCGAACCACTATAATAAATTTCTTAATTACAAAATAATGCATCACTAGAATAGAAGACATCGACACGATTATTCCTTTGTTAGCTACAATGCAAAATAACCATAAAAGCCACAAATTTAAATGAGGGTTAACACAAATAAATGAATGACTTGTATGTGTCTGGATATTCAAGCAAAATTAAGAAAATATGTACATCTCACTATGTGATTCAAAAAACAGATACCCGTCCATTCCTTTTGTTTTACAAAATGTAGAAAAACAAATTAAAATTATAAATAAATCATGAACAAAACGCTAAAATTATAAAAACTTCAAAATTATGTCATGATTAAGAAAAGCTAATCTAAACCTCAAATCTCTTCGAAAAGGAAATTAAACATAAGGAAATTCCATTTTAAAATTTTGACAAAATTAAACTAATGATAAGGTGGAGGCGAAGACAAACCCGAATCAATAGTTTTGTTCAATTAAGTGGAGATTTGGATTTAGAGTTCTCCAGGTAGTTTTGGGATTTGGATTTATAAATCGGTTCTGATAGATATGCAGGAACGGTTGCGTAGGGTTAAGTTTTAATTGGGTATATGTCTATTTTAGAAATTTGAGGTCACATTTTAAGAAACCGTTCCCTAAAGTACACTATTGTTACAATTTTTTAGCTGTGGCAAAATAAGGCATGGTCACAGGCACACAATGTAGTAGTGTTCGATGCAATATCAAAGTCAAATATGTATCTAAGGGTATGGTTTAGTGGTTTGGAGGTGAAGCATGCATAATACACTACAACAAATGAGGGATTTTCTGGCAGTTAAAAAACCTACAAAGAAATTACTTTCATGGCAGATTTTTCTAACTTTCTTGGCAGATATAAAGACTATTTGGAAAAGAAGGAGTTTTTTGATGGTTTGAATTGAATTTTATGGTGACCAACGAAAAAATGAAGGAATTTCTGGCATTTTTTTTTTTTTTTGTAATTTCAAAAACCTCCAAAAAATATAAAATGGGTGACCAATCCCCATCGCTTTTTAAACCTCTTGTAAGTAAATATATTTTCTATATAAATCCATGAGTTTTTAAGATCAAGTAAATAATCATTAGTTTTGTCATTAATTTGACTTTACTTTGGTTAATTTAATCATTAATATAAATATTATATTTTTATATTTATTAAATAATTAAATTAAATTTTGAATATAAAATACTGTAAATTATTTTTTTGAAAAAAAAATAAAAGAAGAGGAAACTACCAGAAAACGACAGGACAATCGAGATTCTTGCAAACTGATCCAAACACCGTTAATATATATTAAAAATATATTTTAAATTAAATTAAAGTAGAGATAAGTATATTGTACCTTTAGTTAGAATAGGTTGAAATGGATTAAATTTGTGTATTAAGTTTTGGAATAAAATCAATATCTTTTCTTTCCTCTCTCACTAACTATTACATATTTCGTATATTTTACCATTTCATACAATTTCAAAGAATTGATCACGAAAACTTGATCGAAACTAACATTATTTAATTAATATTTTAGATTAAAATTTTCTAATTATTAATTAGGAGGAACCTACTGCTCGCCCTTTTAGTTTTTGTCCTTCGAATACTTGGTTATTGCAGTGACTAGGATCAGGTTCTACTAACCTAGTGACCTCTTAATCATTACCCTAAAAAAAGCCTTTACCTTCGAAAATATTTTTATAATTTCCGTAGCTAATTTCATGAAAATATTTATTTCTTCTGTTTTAAAATAGATGACATTTTAAGATTTCTTGTTTATTTTATTTTGAAGTCGAGGAAAGTATTAATTAGTAAATCAATAAAATTTTATCAAATGCAGGAGCATATTAATTCGCATCAAGTTATATGATTGGGAAATTTAGGAAATGCATGTTGCTGGAGAAGTTTGCGGTGGTAGGGGTTCCCAAATCTCCAATTATTTTCTTGTAAATAATTTTTACGTGATTTATGAATGTGGTTATAAGAGAGGAAAATTTCTTAATTTGCATAATATCACCTTATTAAGTATTTCTTTCTAGTATATTATTATGAAGGTGATTTGAATCGAATTAATTATGATATTTAATCTATATATATATATATATGTATATATATTTATATTTTAAAAAAGGACATATTCTAACCATTTGAGAATTTCTCATTGATGAAATGAAATTTAAGAGGTTATCGATTAAAAAGATACTGTCAAATAAAAAATTTAAAACAATAATTCAAATTGAAAATTGAAAATTTCATATTTGATTAATTTTCTTTTAAATAAATTTGTTAGACAGATAAATATTGAAAAATTATATTTTCGAATTACATAAAAAAATTATTTCATGTCTCCCATAATTCTTGTAGAAATTCTCAAAAATACCCAAAATTGAATCGGGTATTTCAATTATATCTGATTTCTCAAAACACTTCAATTGTACTCATTTTAAGTTAGTGACTTTTAGTGTATACCCAAATTGGTACAGATAACCATTTTGAAAAAAGAGACCCACTGGCCAAATGGAAAAGACTCATTTGTCCCTCATTTAATTGACCTTTCCCAAATCCGCAAGGGAATTCCAACGGATACCAAGTTCTCTAATTCAAACCACCTTTCCCAAACCCGATATACCCAATCGTTTACCCTTAATCCTCTCACAACCCATTTCTTCAAGTTCACCAATGCCGTTGAATTTGTTTACTGCTAGCGTGCCATTGTCGAAGAAAAAGCAGCTAGACCACAGCAAAAAAGAAAAAGTTAGATCGTCACCTCCTCAGCTACAGGTAAATACCCTTTGCGTCATTTACATTTTTTTCACCTCCATGAACATTGAAATGGTTGTGCTGTGATCATGTATGAGTTTATTTTGTGCAATTGTTCTGTCTTTTTCTTTTTTTTTTTTTTTTGCTTTCGAACTCGAAATGTTTAATTGTCATATATGCTTCGATTTGTTTTTTTTAAAAAAAAAAAAATTGTTCATAATTGGGAAATGTTTAACCTATTTGGAGGCATATTTGTGGGATAAAAGATTGGGGAAGGTTGGAATTAGAGTCCGGAATTGGGAAGTAGACTTTTTGGGTTGAAAATTGTGGAAAGTCGGGATAATTCCATTGAAAGTCGGGATAATTAATTTGAAGGTCTAGATAATATATAACGTGGAAGGCCGGGATGATCCTGTGGAAGGTCAGTCCGACCTTCAGCTAAAAAAATTTATTATTATTATTATTATTATTATAAAATTTTAAATTAAAATAAAATTTTATATTATTAAATTTGAAATTAAATAAATTTTAATTTTATTAAATTTTAAATTAAATAAAAAATATTATTATTATTAAATTATCACTGTACTTTACAATGATTTATTATTATTATACAATGTAGTTTATACTGTCAGTGTGTGATAGAATTTAATTATTCAATATAATTTAATACTTAATATTTTATAATAATATTTCAATTATTCAATGTACTTTAATACTTAATATTTTATAATAATTTATAAATAAAAATACATTGTACTTTATATTAAGAAAGTTAAATAATAATATTATAATGACTCCTCCAATGTCTATCTAATAATAATAATAAGTTAAAACTATAATATGTTTCAAAATTAAAATACTCGAGATAAAGTTTAGGTAAAGTTTTATACAATGGTTTTAAATA
>JAOXNR010055005.1:0-11679 GCA_028571225.1 Parsonsia alboflavescens | reverse complement strand
CTTCTTGATGCTGCAAATGTACGTACGTAGTGCAACTCCAAAGAAAGAACATATGCATCATGGATGATAAAAGAACTTTTATATATAGTATATGCAAATTTCAATTCTCGTATTGATGAAGAGTAAAGACCTTACGCCTGGTGGAACCAAATTGAACCCACATCTATTGTCACGTTCATATAAATAATCAAGTATTTTCCTTCACGTTTTGGCTGTTTACGTGTCTTCTTTTTCATTTTGGTCACGGGTAGACTAATATGTCGGCATCATTAATAATCTTTCAAGAAAATAATAATAATAAAAATAATAACCAATTACTTCCTTCCTCCAAAAATGAGTATTTTATTTTTGATTTTCTACAATTGAATGTATCATTTAATAAAGTAGTAAAATTTTTATTAAGAAATTGACAATGCAATATGCTAACAAACTAAATCAAAATTTTTTATTAAAATGCATATAAATTCCAAACGGAAGGATTATTTTTTTTTAATTTGAGGTAATAGTGTTCATCTTATTTTAGGTAAAGTCATTTTGTCATTTTGTCATTTAAAATTACAATTTAATACAGGAGTAGTTTCAATGAAAATATATTTTCCAAAATCTTACACTCCCTCATTCACTATTTATAAATCATTTTAACTATTTTCCTTGTCACTAATTATAAATCATTATTTTTATTATGAATATACAAATGTCCCTTCATATTTTACCCATTAACTCTTGTAAACCCCTAAAACTTCCACTACCCCATAAGTTATCCTATAACTCATGAAATCTACTTATATTTATTCTTGTAAGCTTCAAGTCAATTTTAGGGTAGGTCATATAAATAGTAGCATGGGTGAAAGAAGATGGGTTGAATGAAATTGAAAGGAAATTCTTACTCTCCAACTTTGCTCTCTATTTTGCTTTGCATATTATATTCTTTATAATTTTGATACTATTTTGTAACACGTTATCGGCACTAGTTTCTACGAATTTGAGAAGGTCGATTTTTGTTGAAGTAGAAAGGTAAGTAAAAAATTAAGTAAGTAATTTTCTATCAACTTCTACCTTTCTTCGTTTTGATTTTCTTGGCCCGATCCCCTGAAGTGGTGGTAAGTATTTTGGAAATCATGGGAATATTACAAATAACTCAAAAATCCACTTTTGTAGAATTATGACAAATATCGAGAAACCAAAGTTCCACATCCTTGAAGTCAATGGGACTAATGAAGATGCATCTTCAAGGACAAGGTTTCAATAATGCCATTTTGGTGGACGGAGATGCAAATGAAAAAGGGAAGGCAAATGCTTTGATCTTCATATGTCGTCATTTGCATGAAAGCTTGAAGACTCAATATTTATCCATCCAAGATCCAGAGATTTTGTGGACGAGTTTGAAAGAAAGGTATCACCATACCAAGACGGTAATTCTCCCTCAAGGACAATATGATTGGCAACTACCACAACCAATGTCAAGGGTCACAATACCACTTTGGGCATGAGGGAGAATTACCGTCTTGGTATGGTGATACCTTCTTTCAAACTCGTCCACAAAATCTCTGGATCTTGGATGGATAAATATTGAGTCTTCAAGCTTTTATGCAAATGACGATTTATCTTGCTCCTAAAGCAGCAAATACATCTCTGGATGTCTCTGATTTTTTTATTGATTATTAATTGCCATATGTAGGCATCACAAGAGTGGTATTCTAGTATTTCCATATGATTTTGCTACTTATTTTCATCTCTGTAGGATTAACATTGTTATATTTTATTATGCTTATATAATAAAATCATTATAAACATTATTTTCATGAATTCTTATTATACAACTAATATGAATTTTTGAGATTCTTGACACCTGAAGTTATCAAATATAAGTGCAAATGGGAACTCTTGAGAAAAAAGATTGTGTTTGTTTACTTTGTAGTACAACACATACTATATTTCGTCATAAACACTTTTTCTCAAGTATGACATTGCGTAAGGCATATGTCCATACAATATCAGGCCTATTGAAACTATTGATGGAATTGGAAATGCTACCATTGTTTTGCGTAATGGTATCATTTTACATATCGAAGGTGCAACTTTATTGAGAATAAGTTGCAAGGAGTCCATGCTTCAAGCATTTTGAATTCCTCGGTAATTTTTATACAAATATCAAAGTCCAATGAACCATATAGATATGTCGTCACAACATCCATAAGACATATTTCTAATTTTTCTAAAACAGGTAGGCTAATTAGAACGTGAAAAGTAATCATATTCGTCACAGGTGAATATGTCTTGTCATAATCTATTCCTGGCCTTTGAGAAAATCCTTCGGAAACAAGGAGAGCTCTATATCTTACCACCTCGTTTTTCTCATTTCGTTTCCAGACAAATACCCATTTGTATCCAATAGGTTATACATTGTCAGGGGTTCAAGCTCTAAGCTCGAAATAGTCTCGTTTGACTAAAAAAGTTAATTCAGCTAGGATTGCTTCTTTCCACTCTTGTCTTTCACGAAATTCAGCAATAGGTTCTGGTTCGTGCTTTTGATACATTATTTCATGAGCAACAGAGAATGTAAAAACCTCATTGACGATGATTTCATTTCAATCTCATATCTCATTACAATATGTAATGGAATTCTCAATATTATCGGGATTGGTGATCTCTTCATGGGTTCTTTAGTCTTTAGAGGCAATGGGCTTTTCTAGAGCAATCATAATATTTAGCCCTTTTGGAGCAAAATCTTGATTTTTGTTCCTTCACTTTCTAGGAACAATGCTTTGGATCCTATCCGTCTACCACACTTCAAATGTGGGACATTTTGATCCATTATAGCTGTTCTTCAAGAACAATTATTTGAGCTGAAGCATTCGTAGTCGGAATATGAGACTTAGTGACCTTTGTAGCATCATTAAATGCATCAGGAAGTCTATTTGCAATAGCCTATAAATGGATTATATGTTGTACCTTGTTTTCACATTTAGAAGTTTTTGGGTCTATATTTGCTGGATTTTTTTCATTCCTGGAGAATATCTCAAGTGGTGCTTGCGTCTTATTCATAGAAGTCTTAAGTATCCCCGTCGATTGAAATACAATCTCATCGAAGTGACAATCTACAAATCTAGTAGTAAACAGATCACTTGTTGTGGGTTCCAAAAATCTAATAACGGAAGGTGAATCAAACCCACCAAAAAAGGCTAAACGACAACAAACACTTGTATAGTGCACCCAAAGGTGCATGAATGTGAAATATTTGGTTCATAACCAAGAACCATCTACAAGGGAGACTGTGAAAGACTTGCAATGGGGCTCGATCGAATTAATACCACTGCATGCAAAACTGCATGACCCCATGTTGTATCATTAAGTTTTGCTCTCAATAATAAGGTTCGAGTAATGATTTGGATGCTTTTAATCAAGGAGTTTACTAATCCATTTTGAGTATGAACATGAGGGATTGGATGTTCAACCTGAACTCCTAGTGAGGCACAATACACATCAAATGCTTTCGATGTAAATTCATCGGCATTATCCATCCTAATGCTTTTGATTGGATAATCAAGGAGATTTGCCCGAAGTTTTATAATTTGCTCAAGTAATCTTGTAAAGGTAACATTACAAGTGGATCATAGGCAAACATGAGACCATCTATAGGATGCATCTAATAATACCATAAAATATCTAAATGGTCCACTTGATGGATATATTAGTCCACATATATCACCCTAGATTCATTGTAACAATGAAGGGGATTCAATATCAACCTTTGTCATAGAAGTCTTGATAATAAGTTTTCCTGGTGAACAAGCATCAGAAATATAATCTTTGGGCAACAAAACCTTCGTATCTTTTAAAAGGTGTCCTTTAGTATTCTTGAGAATTCTCCACATCATAGTAGCTCTTGGATGACCAAGGTGATCTTGCCAGAGCAAAACTTTTTTAGGATTTACCAGTCTTCAGGACATGGTAGAGTATTATTCAACTGTTTTACTCATGACACAATACAATCCTATAGGTGAAGCTTCTAGCTTCTCATGGATGGTGTTCTATCCCTTCTTATAGGAAGTAATATCGAGATATTCCTTATTTTTATCTTAAATAGTTTCAATATGGTAGCCATTATGACGTACATCTTTGAAACTAAGGAGATTCATCTTTGATTTACTACTTACGAATTCACTCTCGATATGTAAAATGGTATCATTTGGTAAAACAAGGGTAGCATTTCTAATTTCATCAATAATTTCAATAGGACCAGATATTGTGTGGACATATGCCTTATGCAATGTCATACTTGAGAAAAAGAGTTTATAACGAAATATAGTATGTGTAGTAAACAAACACAATCTTTTTTTTCTCAAGAGTTCCCATTTTGCACTTATATGTGACAACTTCAGGTGTCAAGAATCACTAAGATTCATATTATTTATATAATAAGAACTCATGAAAATAAAGTTCATAATAATTTTATTACATAAGCATAATAAAATATAACAATGCTAATCTTGCAGAAATGAAAATAACTAGAAAAATAATATGAAAATACAAGAATAACACTCTTGTGATGCCTACATATGGCAATTAATAATCAATAATAGTAATATAAAAAAATCAGAGACATCTAGAGATGTATTTGCTGCTTCAGGAGCATGGTGTGTTATACCCAAAGTGCTATTGTAAGCCTCGACATTAGTTGTGGTAGTGGGAACAATCTCAATAGCATGAGACTAAGAAGTAAAATACCACCAAATAGAAGTAAAATGGGTCTCCAACGTCATTTAGGCATTTATGTTGGGTTTGATTCACCTTCCATTAATAGATTTTTGAAACCTACAACAGGTGATCTGTTTACTGCTAAATTTGTGGATTGTCACTTCGATGAGTTTGTATTTCCATCGATAAAGATAACTAGGACTTCTATAGAAAAGAAGCGTGCACCAATTGAGATATTTCCTTGGAATGAGAAAAATCCAAATTTCTGAATGTGAAAACGAGGTACAACATATAATCCATTTACAGGCTATTGCAAATAGACTTCCTGATGCATTTAATTTTGCTGCCAACGTCACAAAGTCTCATATTAAGGCTGTGAATGCTCTGGCTTAGATAATTGTTCCTAAAGAATAGATTGTAATGGATCAAAATGTCCCACGTTTGAAGCGTGGTAGACCTATAGGATCCAAAGACATTGTTTCTCAGAAGCAAAGAGGGAAAATCAAGATTTTGCTCCAAAAGCGCTAGATATTATAACTGCTCCAGAAGAGTCCATTACCTCTAAATAGGAAAGAACCCATGAAAACATCAGCTATCCCTAGAATACCGAGTATTCTATTACATATTTTAATGAATATGGGATCAGAACGAAATCATCCTCAATGACGCTTTTGCATTCTTGGTTACTCATGAAATAATGAATGAACAGAACGAAACCACAGTCTATTACTGAATGTCATCAAAGACAAGATTGACCTAAGTGGAAAGAAGCAATCCAAGCTAAATTAGCTACTCTAGCCATCCTGAGAGATTTTTGGGCCTATGGCTCGAACCCTCGACAATGTAAAGCCCATTGGATACAAATGGGTATTTGTCCTGAAACCAAATGAGAAAAACAAGGTCTTGAGATATAAAGCTCTCCTTGTTTCCCAAGGTTTATCTCAAAGGTGACGAGACATATTCTCCTGTGATGGATATGATTACTTTTCATTTTCTAATTAGTCTTGTTGTTTCTGAAAAATTAGAAATACATCTTATGGACATTGTGATGACATATCTAAATGGTTCATTGGATTCAGATATTTATTTCAAAATTCTCGAGGGATTCAAAATGATTGAAGCATGCTCATTTTCTAATAAGCATGCACAACTTATTCTCAATAAAGTTGCAAAGATCTCTATATGGTTTAAAGCAATCCGGGTGCATGTGGTATCATTGCTTAAGTGAGTACCTAATTAAGGAAGGGTACAAAAATGATCCTGTCTGCACATAAGTGTTCATTAAAAAATTTGAATCCAAATTTGCTATGGTAGCAATTTATGTCAATGATATGAATTTAATTAGAACTCTTGAAGAGTTATCCAAAGTTGTTGAGTACATGAAAAAAGAGTTTGAAGTTAAAGATTTGGGTAAAACCTAATTATGCCTTAGTCTAGAGCATGAGCATAAAGAAAATGGAATAATTGTCCATCAGAGTGCATATATTGAAAAAATACTTAAATGTTTCAATATGGACAAAGCTCATCCGTTGAGTACTCCAGTGGTTGTAAAATCTCTTGATCCTAAAAAGGAACCATTTTGTCCTAAAGATCCTAATGAATAGTTACTTGGCCCCAAAGTTCCATATCTCAATGCAATTGAAGCTTTAATGTACTTGGCACAATGTACAAGACCTGATATTGCTTTTGAGGTCAATTTATTAGCTCATTTTATTTATGAGCCAACACAAGGACATTGGAATGGGATTAAACATATGTTCCGTTATCTCCGAGGAACCATGATGCAGTATCAAACCATATATTAGGGATTATATTATTCTAAGGTTTTGACTAGCTCTGGTTTAGTCGGATATGCTGATACTAGATATAAATTTAATCTGCATAAGGCTCACTTTTAAACCTATTATTTATTTTGCTCTAATGGTACTGCCATTTCTTAGTGTTCTACTAAACAAATGCTAGTGGCAACATCTTCCAATCACTCTGAGATTTTCCCTATATGAAGCTAGAAGAGAATGTATTTGGTTAAGATCCGTTATAGAGCATATTCACAATTTCCCTAGTTTGAAAGCAGTAACAAATTCTCTCACTATAATTTATGAGGATAATCTGGCTTGTATTGCACAAGTTTGAGAAGGATACATTAAAGGTGATAGGACCAAGAATATCTTGCTGAAATTTTTCTATACTCATAGCTCCAGGAAAGTCATCAAGTTGACATCAAAGAAATTCAATTTACAAATAATATTGCAGATCTTTTTAATAAATCATTGCAACGTTTGAAAAATTGGTATGTGGCATTGGTATGCATCGACTTCACAAGATGCAAGATTAGTTTGTTCTAAAAAGGTCAAAAAGACCTGATTGAGAGGGAGACATTATAGTATTTGTTTGTATTTTTTTTTTCTTTATGATCCGTTTTTTCCCCCCAATGGGTTTTGCCGATATAAAAGTTTTAACAAACATGAGATCTAATATGCCCCAAAAGTAAGAACGAGATAAATTATGAGAATTGTACACTATACTGTTTTCCCCTATAGTTTGGTTTTTCCCACTGGGTTGTCCGGCTTAAAGATTTTAACCAGATAGTATAACAAATGTACTCTTTTTTTTTCACTGGGTTTTCATCCTATGGGGTTTTTTCTAGAAGGGTTTTAATGAGGCATTTCTGTAAAAATGGACGTCCGGGGGGCGGGGGGGGGGGGGTTATGAAGATATGGATGTCCCATAAAATTCTACCCATTAACTATCATAAACAACCAAAACTTCCATTACCTCATGAGTTACCCTATAACTCATGAAACCTACTCATATTTATTTTTGTAACCTGCAAGTGAATTTAAGGGTAGATGACCTACAAATAGTAGCATGGGTGAAAGAAGGGTTGCATGAAATTAAATTTTTTCTCTCTATTTTGGTTTGCATATTTTATTCTTTATAGTTTTGGTTCTATTTCATAACAGTTTTTAGTTTATTAGGTATTTTATTGATTTTTTACCATATCTATTAGAATATATAAAAGTAGAAGCAAACTCGCCAAAATGCTCAAAATTCGAGTTTTTGATGAGTAGGCAATGTCTCACTTTAAGACTCTTCATATCTAATATAATATATAAAAAATGAAACATCAGTGGACTTTTGAATTTTCCAGAAACTCTATTTATTCTTATTCACTGAAAATGAAATTCTTCATTTCTTCTCATAGTTAATTTGTTGGATCTGCTATCTTTATTTTATAAAATTATTGAATTTCTTTTAAAAAAATGGAAACAAAAAAAAGATTACGAGACTTAATATATTGATTTTTATTAGGAGCTCATTTGCTTGCAGATAGCCGTTTGAATCACTTTAATAATCTCCATTATCACTTATCCATATGTGGACAATAGAAAGTATGAATTCGGGGGTGAAAAATTGAATTTTAGGCGAGTTCTCTTTACGTAGGGGATGAATAAAAAAGTTATATATGATATGGATGAGAATACTATAAACTAATAAAAGACATTTTTTTTTTAAAATCAATTAATTAATTAATACATTAGATTCATATAATAATATTAGTTTTAAATTATTATATTTTAATAAAAAATTAGTTTATAAAATAATTTAATTTTTAAGATTAGAAAACTTTGTAAAATAAATAAATTCATACATAAAAAATACATTACTTTAATTCAATACACTATATTAATATCTATATATAATTTTTTAAATAGAAATATTAAAACAAAAATCCAATTACTCTATTAATTTAAATTTAGGAAACAAAACTTGCAGATTTAGCGTCAAACAGAAGTTCATATAATTCTTTCTCCTTATATTTGAAAATCTTTATTCATAATTATTACTAGTTATAATAAAGAAAATTTATATTAAATACATATAAAAATCATAATCATGAAGCATACCTCGGACCTTTCACCTAGTTACTGATAAAATAAGAGAATTCCAGAGGTAAATACAAAACTCGTAATTATATTCAATTTCTCAAAACTAATGTATCCTCAAAGAGGATCATTTAATAGATATGTATAGTAATATCTAAACTATTCTAGTTGCAGAAAACAAGGGAAATATTAGCACGAAATAACTATCAACACTTAGACTACCTAAACGTGGGGAAGTAAGATACATGGTATCATGGACATAATAATTCTTAAGTGTTGGGGTCCTATCAATTACCCATGCCTCTATTTGTTTTCATTAGTCATTATTTCGATTGATTATAAGCATAAATAGGAGAATTTTAGGGGGAAAATATTACTTTAATTAATTTTTATAAAATGACTACTAAAAACTTATAAATAGTAACAGATAGTAAGGGTGAACAAATCTAATTCTATCCAAACCAACCTTAGCAATCCAGTCAAAACAAATCGAAATCCAATTATTTGGGTGGATTGATTGGATGGACCTTTTAGAAAATTGATTTAATTGGATCAGTTGATTTAGATAAATTTTTTTAATCAGATAACTGAATCGAACCGAAAATATAAATGATATAAATAATATATAAATTATACTTAATATATATTATCCCTATAGAAATATACTCTCTAATTTTATTATTAGGAGAAAAAAAAACCCTTGCACAATCTAATCAATTTGTTCCTATAGTTTTAATAATTAAGTTAATGTGGTTTTAAATTTATTTTTAAAAGATACAAGATAATATGTGATGCGATTTGTTTAAACTTTTAATTAGTATATCTAATTTATTTTAGAGTAGGAATTTATTTTAGATAAGTTATGAATTATTTATGAGTATTGGTTGGATGAATATTATGTATTTTTTTATTGAGTTTAATTAATTTTTATATTGATGAAAAATAATTATTTAAGATTTTATTGAAACTTTTAGATTCAATCAAACCAATCCAATTATGTTTGGATTGGTTTTGATATCATCCAAATAATCAGTTGAATTAGATGATTTTTTCTAGTCATCCAATTTAATCGGTTCAGTTGACTAAAGTCATCCAACGGATCAAAATCGATCAATTCTACACCCCTAACAAATGGAGAACTTAATGTAAGAAATTATAATTTATTAATCATACTCTAACCGCATTAATTAACACTAGTGATTATAATGATAATGTAGTAAATCAAATAATATCCGAGTTCGAATCCCACCTGATGGGAGAAACGGGCACAATCCGGATAAACCAACCTAAATGGGCTCAAATCTTTACCATAATATCTGAAAATCAGACTCATGAGTCAAGAGGAAAGGTGGGCAACGACCACCTACCACCGACCTTCGAAGTCACTAAACTCGAAAATGTGCTCAAAAGAAGTCTCATCGGACCACGACCTTCAATCCAGTGAACTCCTACCCATCTATTACATCTTCCATACCATGACTAAATATGCACAACTCCTAACACACTCTATGAACCTATAATCACTTGTCGAGACTACAAAGAAAGAGATAGTCGAGACCTTCGACATCCACGGGTAGGTCGTGAAGTTGGTTTAAAAGTCGTTAGCGAGCTTGTAGCTCTTTATCAGAGACATGAATGAAAAGGTATCCCAAATTAGGGAAACTCCACGATTTTAGGAGCAATTGGCATGATATGATACGATCTTACAAAAATCCTAATTGCCTACCGTCATGTAATTGAAGAATCATAATCAAAGAGGTAACTTACTAGATTCAATAAATATTATCAAAACACAAACAGTCCAAAAAAATACAACATAGAAGAGACAAAACTAATTTCCTTAAGATTACTCTCTCGAAATACTGACTTAGGCATTGGAGCTATTCCCTGAGCGATAGCCTATTCCGGTGACTTAATCCTTTTCTTCTCATATTGGTTACAAAAGTCATCACTGTTTGAGTTGACTCAAAGGATACTTCCAAGCTTCATCACCACCAGTACAATCGAGGATAAACGGAACATCAAGGTGTGAGAAAAAGTGATTCAGACACCACCAAGCCACCACCAAGCTCATGTTTTGTCCAACGGGTGGAGTGGCCACAAAGGACTAAAAAAGAAGCTAATTAATGGCTGAGTAGCATTTGATGGTGACATGTTTTTAACTTTCCATTTTGCACCTACATATATATCTCAAAACGTTATCCGTCCATTGGCGAATTTAATTAAGAGAGTTTCAAACCTGAATTTCCATACTATATTTAATATTTATTACTGGAAATTAACCAACAAAAATCTATACTATTTAATGTATCTACAGTTTCAAATAAATTTACTTAATCATATATCATTTGAGCGATTTTATTCATTAGTGAAATAATAAAATACATTTCCATAGGCTAATTATTGATGATCCATTCTTAATCCTATACGAGGGAACAGCCATGAGATGTTTGGCTCTGTTCACTACAAGACCAAATTCCTCGGTCTTATCCAGTTCTTCAGGCAGCGTTTTATTTGGGAGCTTCCAGTCAAAGCAATGCAGCAACTGTGCCACCAGAAGCCTAACCACGGTGAGCCCCAACTGCATTCCAGGGCATGCTATTCTCCCAGATCCAAACGGAAGAAGCTCAAAATTTTGTCCCTGAACATCAATGTTTCTTCCTTCAAATCTCTCCGGAATGAACTTCTCAGGATCTAACCATGCGTTTGTATCTCTCCCGATAGACCATACATTGATAATGATTCGCGATTTCTTCGGTATCTCAAAGCCTTCAACTGTGCAATCTTCCATGGCCGCATGAGGAACTAGAAGTGGTGCCGCAGGATGGAGTCTCATCGCTTGCTTGATAACCATGTCTAAATACTTTAGGCCATCCAGTTCCGATTCCTCCACCATCCTATCCATGCCCACAACTTCTTCAAGCTCCTTTTGGACAGTCTCCATCACTCTTGGATGCCTCAGGAGTTCGGAGATTAACCATTTGACCACTGAAGGGTCCAGTGCTCTAATAAGCATTTCCTGGAATTAATTAATCATGAGATCAATAATTAAAGAAATTATAAGTTGATTACCAATAGAATTAATTTGCTTAAT
>JAOXNR010055004.1:0-11683 GCA_028571225.1 Parsonsia alboflavescens | reverse complement strand
CAATCATGTCTCTACTGCATTAGAGGTTTCATCAAAGGATTAGTGACATTGTCATCTATTGGTACTTTACATATCTTAATAGCCAGGTCACTGAAGAATACGAAGCTAAAGAGGACAGCATGATCAAATATCTTAAAAGAGCAAGGGATATCACATGTAAACTTGTTCATTTCATCATTGAGCAAACACCCAAAGAACAAAACGCAGAGGCAGATGCACTATCAAATGTCTATAGAGAAATATCCGGGACAAAGGCGAAGCTACTGGTGGACTTATTATACTCTCCAAGCATAAACCAAGATGAGAGCTTCGTTATAGTGGATCAAGCAGATTGGAGATATAAAATCTACAGATTCCTCAAGCATGGCGACCTCGCACAGGACCTTAAAGAAGCTCGCCAAGTGTGAAAATGATCACCTCACTATGTCTTGATAAAAGATAATGAGGTATACAGGAGGTCATATACTTGTCCATTCCACAAATGTCTAAGTCAAGGAGAGGGACAATACGTCATCGAATTGGTACACGGTGGAATATGTGGATTACACATAGGAGCAAAGACCGTTGCTAAGAAATTACTTAGAATAAGGTACTATTGGCCCTTTATGGTTTCAAACATTGAGAAGACTATACAGAAATGCGCAAGCTGCCAGTTGCATGGGAACAAATCTCATGTGCCACCAACAAGGTATCAATCCATCAACGCATCAGTACCTTCTGATATTTAGGGTATTGACATTCTAGGAACCATCCCAAAAGGAGTGGGGGGTGTTTAGTTCCTAATCGTTGCTGTGGAAGTCTTCACTAGATGGGTTGAAGTAGAGCCAATGGCAACCATCTCATCACCAAAAGTCCAATCTTTTGTCTGGAGAAACATTATGTGCAGGTTTGGGATTTCCCGAGCTGTAATTTCAGACAATGGAAGACAGGTCATCAGTGACCCGTTCAAAACATTCAACGTGAATTTGAACATTGAACAGAGGTTGACCTCTATAGCTTATTACCAAGCAAATGGGCTCGATAAGGTCACAAACAGGACTATTCTAGAAAGACTCAGGAAGAGGCTCACCGAGCTCGAAAGAGATGGATGCAAACCCTCATGGCCAGATGAGATTCCAAGCATTCCATGGGTGTACAGAACAACACCTAGAAAAGCTACTGGAGAAACACCATTCAACCTATGCTTTGGTACAAAGGAAGTCATGCCAGTCAAGGTCAAAATGAAGTCACTAAGACTGACTAAATAAGATTTATTCTTAAATGAGAGGGAGAGAAGGGCAGACCTCGACCTCCTTGAAGCGGTTAGAAACAAAGTAATGGAAGCTGATAGAAGCTACAAAAGGCAAGTCACAAATTTTTTCAACAAAAAGGTGAAAACAAGGCATTTCACGAATGGAGAAATGGTTCTCAAAAAGGTCAAACGTTGGCAAACAAGGTCAATTGACCAAGCTGCAAGAAAGCTGGGAAGGACCTTACATAATCCGAGAAGTCCACAAAGGAGGGAGCTACAAGCTCCTTGATCTCAAAGGAAGATAACTCCTGAAACCTTGGAACATTTTCCAGCTAAAGAAATTTTATGCCTAAAGCTACTCAGACATTATAGACCTCGCAGACTCATTAATTCAGCTAGACACTATCCTAAAGGACCTCGCAGACTCATTAATTTAGCTAGACACTATCCTAAATGACCTCGCTAATATGCGGTGGGACTCTAGCAATCACCTCAGCTCAGTTTGAGCAAGACATGAATAAAACAAAGGTTTTTCCTTTCTAAGGCTTATGAAGATTTCACTTTGTGTTATTTGCCTCAAGTTCAAAGTGCCAAAGTAAAAACAGAATACTTATCAAAGAAATGCAAGTTGCCATAAGGGAAGAGGCCACAAATAGATCTCCAAAATATTCAGTACTAGTGTAGAAAGTAAAGAGTTCAATATTCAAAGTCCTATTCTATTACAAAATCACTTCTTTGGCTGAAAGCGGACCAGAGGAACATAATCTACATCATCCTCATCCGCTGGGATGTTGATTGGCTTAGAGTTGCTCAGAGGAACCTCCTTTTCAACAGCTATCTCTTCGAGGTTATTGGAGCCTTCCCTTCACAGTAGAACTAGGAGGAATCCTCTTAGTTAGTTGAAGATGTAATCTTGATGGGTCCATCAGATGACTTCATCCCACTAGCCCCCAAGCTTCTTTAAGAGGCACCTCGAGTCCTCTTAGTTACCACCTGTCTCCCTCCTCCTTGGGGAACTGCAGCAGAAGTAGCATCGGCAATGCCCTAAGCTCCACCAGAGGGAGCCTGTGAAGGTGTAGTCTTGAAAATCCAAGAAGAACTATTAGCATAAAATCATAAGCAATTAAAAGTAGAAGTCAGTTAGAGATAGAAAAGCTCCCTGCTAGAGGGGGATATCCCCAAAGCTCCCCTGATCGAAGGAGGTCGAGCTCTGCTGGGCTAAGGAGCCTAGCAAGACGAAGGAAAATTTCAAGGCAGATTGGGGTGGTACACCTAGCCAGATCAATTAAGATATCCCTATGCTCGATTAGGTCACTAGATAATTTAGGGAGCTCATTGAAGAATGAACAGTTTAGGTTCCAATCCGAGTAGGGCTCGGACCAAACTAAATGACTTGGAAGATGAGCAAAAAAGAAAAAATGTTTCCATTCCCCTGTTGAGGACTAAAATGGGCAACTAGTTTGTGCCTAGGGTTGAACTGGTGATAACTTTCGAAAGATTTAGAGGCCAAGGAGACACCTAACTTATTAATCTCTTAAAGAGCTCCTGAGAAATTGGAACTACGTAAAGATGGCAAGCTGCTATGAAAGCGACCACAATCTGAAGGGAATTTGGAATGAGCTGAGCCAGGGGAAAATCCCATAAGTGGGCAATATCAAGGAACAAGGGATGAAGGAAAGGCAGGAGGATACCTCCCCTGAGGTTCGAAAGATAAAGGACTATACGTCTATCACGCCTACTACAGGGGCGCTCATCCTCCACAGCAGCAACTACTTTACCTTTCCCCAGCCCCAACTCCCCCTTGATGTCAAAAATACTAGTACGGTCTAAGAAGAAGACATAGAATAAGCTTTTATTTCAAAAAGCTCTAGGGTTTCACTCCTAATATAAAGGGCTTTGATAGAAATTGGGGGCAAATAGAAAGCCCCAATCTCCAAATCAATACAAGAATCGAAAGCACCTACTTCTCCAAGAGGGAGGGAAGGAGTGTTGGACATAGAAGACGTCGAAGTTGACGCAGTAGTCATATCAGTTTTACTTGGAAAAAAGCTCAAAAAGATGAAATTTTTTCAAAGGAAAAGACAGAATACTCACTCGATAGAATCCTAGAAAGTGAGAGAGGAAGCTGTCTTGAATTTCTGGCTTGATCGAATAGAGAAGGAGAAAAAGAAGAAAGAATATTTCTTGCAAGAAGCTATTTGAAAGTTTGAGTAAGTTCTGAGAGTTGTAGACTTCTAATTTAAATAGGAGGACGGGTCTCTTGAGCTACTAAACGGGCTGGCCTTCCAAAACTAAAACTCGGCAATTACCTGGAACTAAACTTGGTAAGTTCCTTCCCAAAATTTAAGCGGGGCGACTCTCCAAAAACTGGAAACGTTTCGATTCTTCCCAAAACTGAAACAGGGAGACCTTCCATATTTAAACCAAACAACCAACTTTCCAAAAACTTAAGTTACACATCCCGTTCCAGAAATAGCCATTATAAAATGAAACAACTTCAACCTTTCCAGAGACCTAGCTTAGAGATGGTAATTTCTAATACCTAAACGTGAGACTCTAAACTTAGAGATGGTAATTCCTAATACCTAAAAGTTAAACCTGCAAGTCCCGAGGAACAGGTGGGCAGGGACCTCCTACCACCGACCTCCTAGATCACAGACCTACAGCATGAGCATAGAACCAGTTTCACTAGAACACGACCTACGACCTGCTGAGTCCCAATCTGACTCAAATACCTTTCATGCCGCGACCAAGTGTATGCAACTCCTCTTGAGGCCAAAAGATTATTAGCTAGCTTGCAGTTCTCTGCTGGAGACGTGAATGGACAAAAAAAATAGCTGTTACCAAAATTCGGCAGACCCATTAGCGGCTACGACTTTAAGATGGTAATTTAGGCACCAAGACCTCTGAGCTCGCTGGGCCTAAAGGGGGGTAATGATGGAGGAAATAGGTACGACCCTGACAAGTCAACATAAACGGGTAGGGCAACCCAAATGGGCCCAAGGCCCCAACCTTCAATACCTGAAAGTCAGACTCACGAAGTCCACAAGGATAGGTGGGCATCGACCTGCTACCACTAACCTACAAGGTCACCGACCTCTTAAATAAGGTCGAGAGAGGTACCACTGAACCTCAGACCACGACCAACTGTGCACGACTCCTAGCAACCCCCTTGTGCTTGCAATCACTCAACGTGACCTCCTAGAAAAGATAGTCAAGATTCTTGACGTCCATGCATTGGTCACGAAGTTGGTCTAGTGGTCGACTAGCAAGCTTGTAGCTCTCGAATAGAGATGTGAATGGCAAGATATCCCAACAAAGGGAAACTCCACGATTCTAGGAGCAGTTGGTGGATTCTATGATCTCACAACTATCCTAATTACCTACTGTCATGTGATAGCAAAGTCCTAATCTCAGAGATAATTGATTTCTTTTATATAATCAAATCATAATCAGTCTACGAACAAGTAGAATAGTCTTTTGAGAATTTATTACACTCGATTACTCTCGGAATACTTGCTTAGCCATGTCTACTTTCTATTCATATCATGCTTATGTGAGTGTTTAAGTTGTTAGAAAACAAGGAAACGAAGTTTAATAGCATGGGGCTTACCATAATGTCCTAGAATTTTGTAATGTGTAAATCCCCTTACCACTATTTAAACCAGAGACCTTTACCTCTAGCTATGAACCTACTATCGACTTAACCTTGAAGGGGATAAAGGTTACCTTTGCAGCTAAACTAAGATGCATGCAATCATTACAAGTATTTCATAAATACTAAAATATGAGCGTTGGGATGAGAATTCTTATGTGTCCAGGATGGCAAATAGATTACTTGTATCTGGGGATGGTTGTGAAAGAAATGAAGAAACATTGGGAAGGAAACAGACCTGTTCAAATATTCAAATTCAATTTCCAAAATATTCTTTTTCCTTCTTGTGTGATAAAAATGAGTTAATAGAGTAATACTGTTGACGGGGCTCAAAAGTGAACTCCGGGTCACCCCAAAACAGTGATGACATCGATGACTACAACCTAAGAAAAAAGTAGAGATAATCACCGGAAGTGGGCTATGCCCAAGAAGGAGCTCTGATGCCTAAGTCAGTATTTCGAGAGTAATCGAGTGTAATTATTTCTCAAAAAGACTATTCCCCTTGTTCGTAGATTGATTATAATTTGATTATATAGAAAAGAATCAATTACCTCTTCGATTAGGACTTTGCTTTTTTGCAACAATAGGCAATTAGGATAGTTTTGAGATTATGGAATCCCACCAACCGCTCTTGGAATCATGGAGTTTCCCTTGGTTCGGATGTATTACCATTCATGTCACTGTCAAGAGATACGAGCTCGCTAACCAACCTATAGACCAACTTCGCGACCTGTCTGTAGTTGTCAAGAGTTTTGACCATCTCTTCTAGGATGTTGCGTTGAGTGATCGTAGGCTCATGGGGGTTGCTAGGAGTTGTGGACGGTTGGTCACGGCATGGAAGATGAATGAGACTAGTTGGGAGTTACCAAGTCATAGGCCAAGGTCTGATGGTACCTCTTTTGAGCATATTTAGGAGGTCGGTGACCTAGGAGGTTTGTGGTAGCAGGTCGTTGCCCACCCGTGCTTGTTGACTTTGTGAGTCTAATTTTCAAGTATTGAAGGTTGGGGCCTCATAAGCCCATTTGGGTTGACTTCTATTTTGGTCCTACTCGTTTATGTTGACTTGTCAGGGTTGTACCCGTTTCTCCCATCATTGCTGTCGTGGTGCCTAAATTGCTGTCTTGAATTCGTGACCATTGAGAGGTCACGCCATTGCCATTCTCGTCTCTAGTTGACAGTTGCAAGCATGCTAACAACTTTCCAGCCTTTGGTGGTGCGTTAGGAGTCGCACACACTTGGTTGGGGCATGGAAGGTATGTGGGACAGATTAGGAGTTACCAGGTCGTGGGCCGAGGTCAGGTGGTACCTCTTTTGTTCTCATGTTGTAGGTCTATGACCCAGGTGGTCTGTGGTGGCAAGTCGTTGCCAACCTATCCTTGTTGACTTCATGAGTTGGACTTTTAGGTATTAGGAATTACCATCTCTAAGTTGGGCTTTTAGGTATTAGGAATTACCATCTCCTAGTCAGGACCCCTGAAAGGCCAAGCCATTTCGTTCTGTAACGGCTATTTTTGGATTTTGGAGGGAGCATGCCTTTTCAATTTTGGAAAGCTGAATTGTCCAACTTTGGGAAATTGATCCGCTTATTTTCAAAAATTTGCTGCACCTCAGTTTCAAAAGAGTAATAACAAATTCTAGATTTGGAAAGTTCGCCCCATTTTGATTTTGGATGGTTGCTACACTTGGTAGCCCAAGAGACTCCTTATCCTCTATAAATTAGAAGTGTTCAACTCTCAGAACTTACTCAAATTTTCAAACAGCTTGCAAGAAAAAATACTCTCTACTTTCTCTCTTTGATCAGGCTAGTTACTTGAGTCTACTTCCCTTCTCATCTCACAGATCTATACAGAGTGAGTTTTCTTCTTTTTACCTTCGCAAAAATTCATCTTTTTCCAGTAAACCGAGATGTCTACTGTATCAACTTCAACGTCTTCCACGTCTAATACTCCATCCCTCCATTCTGGAGGGGTAGCTCCCTCCCCTTCTCTTACTGAGTTGGAGAATGGGGTTTCTATTCACCCCCGATTTCTATCAAAACCCCTTTTGTCAGGAGTGAAACCCAGGAGCTCTCTGAAATAGAAGGTTATTCTGTGTCTTCTTCTTCAGACCATACTGGTAGTTTTTACCTTAGCAACGAGATAGGGCTGGAGAAAGGTGAAATAATTACCACTGTGGAGGATGAGCGCTCTTACAGCAAGCACAATGGACGTATAGTCATTTATCTTGCCAGCCTCACGGGAGGCATCCTCTTTCCTTTCACTCAGCCTCCGTTCCTTGACATTACCCTTTTCTAGGGTATTCCTTTAGCTCAAATCATCCCAAACTCAATTTGAATTGTGGTCACTTTTATAGCAACCTACCATCTGCACAGAGTTCCAGTCTCCCTAGAGCTCTTAGGAGTTTTTATAAGTTAGGTATTTCCTCTGCCTCTAAAGCATCTAAGGGGTATCTTCAATTTATCCCCAAGTACAAGTTGGTTAATCCCTTCTAGTCCTCCGTAGTGGACTGCAAACCTTTCTTCTTCTTTGCCCGTCTCCCAAACCATTTAGTTCGATCTGAGCTTTATCTGAATTAGAACCTGAAACGCACCTTGGTCAATGAGCTCCCTATTTTGTCTATTGAGCAGTTGAAGCATGGGGACTTTTTGATTGACTTGGCTAGGTCTGATAGAGTCAAGGTCGGGTGTGCTACCCAAACCTGGCCTGGATCTTTCCTTCATCCTGTTGGGTCAGAGAACCCAGTAGAGCATGACCTCCCTTCGGTCAGGGGAGCTTTAGGGATATGCCCCCCGTAGGGACCTTTTCTGTCTCTAACTATCTTTTGTTTTTAATTGCTCATGATTTTCTACTAATAGCATTCTCTTTTTTGTCTTGGTAGCAATGAGGACCACATCCTAGATTTTCAAGTCTGCACATTCTCAGGCCTCTTCTGGTGGAGCTCGGGACACTACCAAAAGTCTTGTTCCCCAGGTCAGGGGGAGACAGGTTGTGGCTAAGATTACTCGAGGTGCCCTTAAATGAGGTCCGAGGGTCACCGGGATGATGCCTTCTGATTGGCCTATCAAAATTTCATCCTCATCTTCTTCACCTGCCCCTCTTCCATTGAAGAAAATCCCTCCAAGTTCTATTGCTAATGTGAAGAATAAAATAACCTCGGAGTCCAAACCAGTGTTCCCAGGCTAAGCTATTGAAGAGGTCGAGGACACTTTTAAGAGGATGGGGGGAGGTGCCTGGCTGCTCATTCTGTTGAGGGGACTGCGAAATGGGTTAATGATCTTGCCATTGAGTCTTCTGACTCTCTACTGCAATGGCCGCACTCCCAGTTCTTCCTGATAGAGTACACTCCATCAGTTGATAGAGAAATTGACCAATGAGGAGATTGATAGATTCGGTGCTTCCCTCCTTATTTCAATGAGTTCCTGCAATCTTCTGAAAACTTGCAATTGGTCTCGTCTCATTTTGGTTTTGATATTGACCCTTTTTTCTTTTTTGTGGAATCACATCCTCCTTGGCATGCCCCTGAGGAGGTAGGTTGAGAAGGTCAAAAGGGTTCAGGAGTTCGCCTCTCTTATCTTTGAGCTCTAGGATGCCAAGGCTCGCCTGGAAAAGGAAAATGTTGAGCTTGTGGTTTCTGCCAAGGAGTGCAACACCTCTGTTGACAAGTAAACTAGACTTCTCTCCAAGTGTAGGAAGGAGATTGATGAAACTAGAGCTAACAGCCTAGCCATGCTTGAGACTCTGAAGGCAGCTCATAAGAGGAATTTAGAACTGATTGACTTTGGCATCTAGCAAATGGAGGAAGTTGAAGAGCTTCAAGCCAAACTGGAGAAGTTCGAAGCATGGTGAAGCTTGAGGAGATCCCCAATTTCTAGTAGTATGTGGAGGCTTTGATATGACCTTAGATGATAGGGTTATTCGTTGAGGTGATAGGCAACCTCAAAAAGCTTTACCGAGATATGAAGACCAACCCTGAGTTTGATGCCACACTTTTCCATCCAGAGTTGCTCACTCCTCTTCCCTAGGATCATAACAATTTGAATCAAGCTTCTCAAGAGGAGGTCACAGCTGCTGAGGTCCTGGCTCAAGTTAGCCAAGCTAGTGAGGGCTCCTTCGAGAAAGGAAGAGAGCTTGTGGAGGCAGCCCCGTAGGTCAGGGTATTAGAGAGGGAAGAATTGGATGTCACTCCTCAGGCCCAGATATCTCCTGAAGGTATTCCTATGATTTGGAGTGTAGTTTCATTTCGGTAAATTTATGCTCTCCTTTTGCGTACTTATTTTGGAGGAGGTAGTTGACCTTTTCCAGGTTACTTGTCCTTCTCCTATGTAGCCTTTTTATATGATCACATTACCTTCTATTTTGAAAGCCCTTCTAGTGCTGCCGGGGCAGAAAAAACTGCTGAAAAGGGGTTCCTGGAGCAACTCGAAGCCAATCAACATTGAAGAGGACGAGGATGATGAACATGATGTTCCTCTAGTCCACCATCCGTCAAGGAAGTGATTGAAGACCTTCTGAGGTGGAAGGGGAGAAGATTTTGTAATAGAATAGGACTTCAACTGTTTAAGTTTATGCATTACACTGTAGTGAATATTTCAGAGGTCTGTTTGTGCTCTAAACTTGCATAATGTACTACGCTGTTTTAGCTATAAAGAAAAATAGAAATAACATCCTCATGAGCCCTAAAACACATATTTCTCATTCGTTCTTTGTTCATGCTAAGCCGAGGGGACTGCTGGGGTCTCATTGCATTTCAGCGAAATCCTTTAGGATAGTGGTTAGCTGAATTAATGAGTCTGCAAGGTCTATAATGTCTTAGTAGCCTTATGACGAAGATGAAATTAGAATCGCTCTTAGTCTTCAATATCACGGAAACAACAATTGAATTTAGGTCATTATGTGATTATAATCACTAACGATGAAGCTTTCAAGAAACTTCAATGAAGCTGAAATAAAGAACACAAGACAATTGAGAATTTTTTTGTATACTTAATCTACTAAAAAAACTGTTCAAAAAAACAACATTAAATAAACCTCCATGAAAGCTAAACCTAATCGGAAATGGAAATTCAAAAAAACAACCAAAAATATGAAAGTGCCTCTAAACCTAAAACAACTAAAAAACAGTAAGAAACCCTCAAGCACCTCGTCCATGCCGAATACAGCCCCCTCGTTTCCGAGCCGTTATATCTCTAATCCTTGCTGAATGCCTCGACACTCATGGCTCTATTTTCTTTGTCAATTCATCCTGCTCTTGTTCACATTGATCCTCACCTTCCACACTGCATCTTCAGAAGAGCTTGTCCTCAAGCTCAAATTGTACTTATGCTTTTCAAGTACCTGACATGGACCAATCTTTCGTGGCTTCAACTTGTTATACTCCCCCAATGGATACCAATCTCGGTTCAGAAACACCCACACAAGATCACCCACTTCGAACTGCACCTCCCAGCAATGACGATCAGCTGAATCTCTATAATTGGCGTAGGTCTTCTCCAATATAACTTTTACCTTAGCATTTAGCGATGTCAATTCCTCCATCCGATTATCCACTTTCTTGAAACCAGAATCAAGGGTTTCAATCGGCAAAAGATCTAAAGACCCACGAGGCGTGAATCCATAGACAATCTGGAAGGGTGCATAACTTGTCAACCGATTGATGCTATTTTTAAACTCAAACTCAATCTTGGGCAGTAAGGTATCCCATAAACCGAGATCTTTTACTTGAGCACGCAACATGTTTCCCAAACTATGGTTGAAAACTTGCATCTGCTTATCTGTCTGTGGATGCTAGGGACTGGAGAACTTTAGCATTGTGCCCGTCATCTTCCACAATTCATGCCACATCTGATTCATGGAGAGTGAATCACGATCAGAGACAATCGATAATGGCAAACCGGAATGCCCCACCACGGCATCAAAATACAAGGCAGCACAGCAAGAGGAATCCATGGTAGTCTTGCAAGTCGTGAATATTGCCATCTTACTAAATCTGTCCACAACTACCATCACATTGTCATTGCCACGAGACGTCCTTGGCAACCCCACAACAAAATCCAACGACACATCACTCCAGGGTGCCTTGGGAACCGATAATGGCTGGTACAACCCTTGGGATGATTCACTTAGCATGTCGGGCACTGAGCTTGTGCTGCCCCTGTAGAAACTTCAACGCCTCATGATCAGAGTAGAGAATAAACTCCTGTTGAATCAAGTAGTGCCTCCAAAACTGAAGTTCCTTGACAAGCTCATACAACTCCATATCATACAATAAGTAATTTAGGTTCAGACCACCTAGCTTCTACTGTAGTACGCCACGGGTCGTCCATTCCGTGAAAGAACTGTTGGGATTTATGCCCAAAAAGACTACCAATTTTCTGTAATTTTTATTTAATCAAATTGAGGGGTTGTTTGAATCATTTCTGCGAATATATTTTTCGTAGAACAGGTCCAACTTGATTTAAATAGGTGATCTATGTGCTGGGACATTCAGCATAGTAAGGTATGGATCACCAGAAGTTTAAATCATAAGGAAATTGTTCTTGACCGTTTAATGGAATTGGGAATTCCATTGAATAAAGGTCATAACACATTAGTTTCCTTTAAGTAGGGTGACTTACCTTTAGTCATTGGGTAGTGAACTCGGACTACATGTGTTAGCACATTTTGAATGTGTAGAACAGGACCACACAATGATAGTTCTCTAAATGTACTATAAAAGAAAAGGGAACTAATGTCGTTGTAGCTACTGCATGGACACAGCCCCATGACATGAGTATGGGTTGGTGGTCTGACGAAGCTAGG